>JAGDQP010001097.1:0-78882 GCA_022664845.1 Lepisma saccharinum
TATATATATATATATATATATATTGTTTTATTTTAGAAAAATATAAAGATTGGTCTACTAAAGTCAAGTAATATATCAAATTACAGTTCTTAAAATTCTGAAACGAATGGTGCAAGTTTGAGCTGTCTAGGACAAACAGCTTTTGAGTTTCAGGCTATTAAAGGTTTCAAACGAGTAAAAAATCAGTTGATTTCTTTATTTTTAACAATTTATAACTCAAAAAGTAAAAGTGACAAAAATATGAAATTTTGTATTTTTCATCCTTAACAATAGTAATACTTATGTACAAAAAAACTTAGGAATTCCAAAGCTCCAAGTTCCAGACCATTGGTTGATATGGAATAACCCAAATTATATATATTTAAAAAAAAAAAAACGTTAAAAGTATCATTACGTTAAAAGTTTGATAAGTTAAAAAAAACCTAACAAGGGCCGCGGTGGATCAGTGGTATAGCGCTCACCTCTGATGCCTGGGGTCCTCGGTTCGATCCCGACTTACGCCATGTGAGCTTTGTGGTGGATATACACCGCATGTGGGTTTTTTCTCGGGATTCTCCCGTTTCCTCCCACTTTCTTCATTTCACCATTGCTCTTATCTATTCGGTTTGAGCCAAAAGTTGCCTCAACGCCTTCAATAAAATTCAAATCCTATTGTTAAAACTACAGTTTTGTACACTTACAAGTAAAGGAAAGCACGCTCCATAAAGACAATATTTTGTTACCAGCTCTTGAATACGCAAAATAAATTCACCCCACTTTTCATAACTATGATATATTTTTTTAATACACCCGTACTCAATTTTGTAGTTGGAGTGCAGTTTTTTTTTTTTTTTTTTTTTTTTTTTTTTTTTTTTTTTTTTTCCAAATAACTGGGCGCAGTTCTGAGAATACAGAATCAAGTGCAAAAACTCACTTTCCGATAAAGAAAATTTTGTGCGAAACAGTTGAAATAAAATGACTTATCCAACATATCTCAACTATGTTAAGACTCAAACACACATCTTGATTGCCAGATTAATTCAGGCAAAGCACTGCTTCATGATCACTTTGCAAATGTCACAAAAATGACCCCTAGTTCTTTATTGTTAGGCATTAGTGGGTATGTACCCATTGCGAAAGCCATTCGAGATATCGGTGTCCACAGTTCAGCCTGTGTTTTGTACTATATGTTGGGGTTATTCTGAACTAACGAGTATCTTATATTAGACGGTTACAAGTAAGGCACAGCTAAGCGTAAAATAGTAACAACTTATTCAAAAATCAGTTTCAGTAAGTTTTACTATGTAATCTATGTACGTAATCGTCTTAATTTACACTAAATGAACAGAATCCGCAGTAACTGCTGGAGTGGAAAACGGGATCATGGTGCTAAGAAGAGTTTAAGGTAAAATATAATTTTATGATTAACGTTGCATTAACATTTTAAGAAGATTACATCTTTAAATACGAGTAGTATCTTCTTTGTTAATTCTTACTTATAATCTTCAGTAAACTTTGTTATTGTCATAACAGATGTTTTTTTAAAACTTTCATCTGTACTGCATAATAAAGAGTGCAAATTTTTGTATTTGTTTTTCAATTTATGTTTCCATAATTACCTGTCATTCAGGAACTGCTGTACCGATTTTTCTGAAATTGATGACGGGACGGAATGAAAACGGGTCAGACGCCAAAAGTGTTATTGAACAATTGATACCTCAAAAGTAATTTCCAAAGCTGTTAATACATTTATTCTACTGGCAGATAAGACGGTCAATCCCACACTTGAAGAAGCTTCTGGAATGCCCACGGAACATCTTTACTCAATGACACACGTCCTCGTCCAATGCAAACCGAATGTCTCTCTCTTCAGCTCTACAAAAAGTGGAAATTATGATCTGTCAGTTTTCCCGGATAAGGTCATCCACCCGAGAAATAACACCACGAGTAATGACACGATGGGCCTGTCCTGGGCGAGCATCGTCTTGTAGTGACGCATGTTCCTCTCGGAATCTCTTACGTCACTCCAGCACATGTGAACGTGACATGCTGTGTTCGCCGTATACACCAGTCAAAAAGCGAACTACACCTCTCTTTTCGTCTTTACTTTACTCGCCTCTATTTCTGATGCTGAACGAGCACACGTATCGCTAACCTTACATCCAGCACAAACAAGTAACTGGTGTTTGTGGTTCCTTATATACTATGGATGATTCACAGTAGTCCCAATGGTGCTTCATTATAGCCCAAAACTAGGGGCTATTGTGATAGGTGTTTAATCCATGTCTGTTTATTTTTGTACAAATATGAATATAGGAATGGTATTCACCTATATTTTTGTAGTAACCCGTGACAAAAAACTTCGTGTTTTGTTTCATAATAACTCTCAGTTCACCCTACTTAAAAATTATTTGTTAATGTTTTTCAAACCAAAACGAACAAATCGAAAACACCTTAAAAAGAATAATAATTCATATAAACGACGACTGAACTTTTTAAAAGAGTTTAAATGTCTATCTATTGTTCATATGAAAATTACGCTTTGCAATATTTAATGCCGTGTTTAAAAATATAAATTAAAAATGAACATAGAGTAAATATAAGAGAGTACATTTACATATATATTTTCCTGATAGTGATTTCACTAAATGTAGAAGACTATCAGAAGAGGTACAAGCTGAAAGAAACGGAAGTAAGTAAACATTTACCGGTACGGAAAGAAGTAAATGCTTGAACTGAGTTGCTTCTTTGTTATTTAACTCCTAAATGAGCTTGTGAGCTTCTAAAGACGAGACACATACTTTTTGCTCAAGTCGATTTGGTATTACTACGTTCAATGCAATATCCACCGGGCCAGACTGGGTTTGCATTTCATCAGTCACAAGTGTGAAACCCCTTTGGAAGAGAACAATCTCCACTACCCATTCTCACTATCTTCAAATGAATGAACAGTAAGCCACTACTACTGTTAGTTTCGCTATATAATACTTGATCTAAAAGAATTGATCAGTAAAAAATTATTTTTTACATGTCGAAATCTAAACGTGTCTCAATTCTTTACGGTCGCGTAGCCATTGATAACAATAGTTTAGTGAGTGTTTAAACTAACTGGTTGAACCATCCAGAACGAAACTGACCAGTAACTGAAAGGAGAAGGTCGCCGCAATAACTGACCTGGGTAATGAAATATGTATCAGAATTAAACTGAATTGAATTTATTCTTAAGGCCTTTAGGCAATATGTATCAAAAAACTAAATGGAACTCGGCCAGAATGTTCGTGTTTAGTTGGGAAAGACTTACGAGCACAAAACAGCTCCAAACATATGAACAGTAAACACAAATAATGAACAGTTTTGTCACATTATTATCAGTGGTGACGAAGTCTGGTTTCACGATTCATTCATAACTATATGTGGAAAAGTTAACTGTATTCGTCCATAGAATTTGACGGACAAAAATATAATATACTTGTATTTTAAATTCTAAATAAACGCCTAACCTAATATATAATTAAAGCAATCGCAAAACAAAACCTCTTCAGATCTCAAAGCCCGAGAGCACACCTGTTTACGACCTTACAATTAAACCGAAGAATCTATTCATGATGAGCTCAAATAAAAGTTGGAGACGAGTTCTAGAGTCAAAAGAAGGAATCTATAGGATTTGAAATGCAGTGACAGACAAGGTAATATAGCTCACTGAAAATGAGACAACAATGTTTTTGGTAAAAAGTACCTAATAATGGAATTTGAGATCTAACGAATAATTAGTTTAAGATATTATATATTCTGAGACAGAAATGAATACCTATTTTGTCTACCTACTCCATAAGCTTCAAGCATTGACGAAGTACCGTGTCTGCTGGAAACCAGAAAATCTCTTAGGAAATTACCATGTACTCTGACACTTCAATGGGTTTTCCTTTTATCTTTCAGAGTATGTTTCTAATATTACATGTACAGCTGAGTTTCAATGACGTAGATCATTAAAATACGACTTACCTGGTGGTGGAGGTGGCATTCCTGGGGGAGGTGGCGGCATGCCCGGAGGTGCACCTGGTGGATGCGGTGGCGGAGGTCCTCCTCCCTGCCATGGTGGTGGGGGCATCATTCTAGGCGGAGGCATAGGTCCACCAGGAGGCATCGGTGGTGGCATAGATACTTGTCCGCTCGGCGCCGTCGTCTGCTGCGGCGCACTTGTTGAAGGAGGCATAGGCCCACCATGAGAAGACGTGGGTGGTAAAGGAGGCATGTTTGGAAGAGGTGGCCTCATGGCTCCTGGAGGTGGTGGTATAGGTGGCAAAGGTGGTTGTCCACCAGGCGGCATATTAGGTAATGGAGGCGCCGGTGCTGATGGAGGCATTGGCATTGGAGGTACGGCAGGCGGCATACCCATAGGAGGCGGTACTCCTGCTGGAGGTGGTACAGGAGGCGGTGGAGGCAAATTGGGTGCTGAGGGTGGAGCTGGAGGCGGGGGAGGAACGATAGTCATGCCAGCTGGCGGAGGTGCTGTTGTTGGTGGAGGAGGAGGTGCTGGAGGTGCCGCTGCCTGGGGTGGAGGAGGGGCATCAGCAAACAGTTGATGGGGTCGATCCGCCTGAGACAATGGATTCTGAGCTGCAAGTAGTCTCTCAGCTGCTGAGCCGTGCCTTTCTCCTTTGGCATCTTTCTTGAAGGCATAGGAGACCGAAATTGGTCGATTACAAAGGTACTGTCCATTCATGGCTTCAATAGCAGCATCGGATGCTTCGAAGCTAGCAAAATTGATAAATGCATATCCTTTAGAATTTCCAGTCTCTGGATCCCTCATAATCTAGAAGAAACCAAAAAGTGAGGGAAAATTAATGTTTCGTCAAAGGAAAGCAACACTTTATCTGAGACCAGTAACTAACACGGTACTAATTAATACAAGTAAACTAATCACATCAACGAAAGAAACATCCTGAATTTAAATTTATAAGGTAAAATTAGGATTAGTGCATATATTCATTCCTGAAGAAATTAACGTGCGCTAATAAACACATCACACAATTAAAAGTTTACTCATATATTTCACGACACAATATCAATATCGATGAAGAAAAGGATGTGTAGTCGAAAATATAACAGTTCACGGTGTGCGCCCCCTTTGTCTGAAACTGCCAGAAAACCTTAAAGAACTTCTGTCTCTCATAACCTTACAGAGATGGGCACAGGTTTAAATCCTGGTGCGGTCACCCTGCTATAGTTAATGACTCGCTTTTAAATGGCATACAAAAACTCTGAAAGGAGACTTTTGTTTTATGAAAGGAAACATGGAACTTATTCAGAATGACCAGAATTAATATCTGAATAATGTTTCGGAGGAAAGGGAAATATAGTTTTACTGAGGTTGAATGAGATCTTCGACATATCAGAGATCATACCAATATGAATCTGAAGTATGAACTCAAGATATACCCTAAGAAACGATGGACGACGAATAACATTGAAGATGGTGCAAAGTCTTGGATTCAAGTTCGTTAATGGGCTGGCAGGCTAGTTCAATCGCCACGAGGCGTCGTAGGTTCAAGTCGTTGGCCTCCTCCAACTTGAGATGCCAGGTTGTTATGGTCTACACAGAAAGTATGTTCGGTTGTCGAAGTCGACTTCCATAGTGGTCTGATAATAAGGACGTTGGGGTTCACGAAGATACTTCCCGTTTGGTCACTCAAAGTACACTTGGAACTTCCATAAACTCTCCGTCTGAGCTCCATTCAAATCATAAATACGATTTTCAGGAACGTGGTTTTCCTGGTAAGTAAAATTTGTTCACAGTTTTTAGATTTGTGTGGTTTGGAATAGGTTCCGGGAACGGTGGTTGTATTTTATTGAAATTTTCACGATGGTGAATTCGTAATGTAAGGGCATGTGACTGGATTGCCTAGTATGTTATGTATGCGTTTGCGGATTGCTGTTTGTTCTTTTGTTCTTATATGTCTTCCATGATTTAATTGTTGCTGCGTTTATCCATTAAATAACTCCTTGTTCAAAACTTTATTTTCTGACTGTGGTTTTTGATATGTAGATAGCTCATCAACAGATTAACAATGACCTTGGAACTGTTACTCTACTATCTGTGAGATAACATGTGACTGCCTCCTTTTCGTCATCGATAATGAGATGGTCTCTCGAAATATGAGTTACTTTTATTTGTGTTTATCAATGCGCGTTAATTTCTTCAGGAACGAAAAGCATGTGCTATACCTATTCAAATTTTTACCTTATATGTTGTCCATTCGACTTGTTTCTATTTGTACTATAAAATTAAATTTACTAGTATACACACAGAAAATCTACATGTATAATACCAGTAAAGGGTGAGCCTGAAAGAAATGCAGATTAAACGCTTTATAAATCGAAAACGGTTTGTTTTATCAGAAAGCATATAGTACTTTTTATAGAGGAAGTCTTCAAGTTTACGACCTCCGCTTTTCGTTTGCTTTCGTGACGGCAGCATCTCGTAAGCGTCCTTGATGTAAGTCAAGCAATATGGCCGCTAGCCAGTTAGAGAAGTCTTTCTGCGTGATAATATTTGCAAAAAACATTTCTGTTATTGTCGTGCAGTATCCTTTTAGGACAAGGGATGGTAAACAAACACCCACAAAGCATCTACGACTGGAGCAAGAAATTTGAGGAAAACTTGATTTTTGTATGGACCGGTCTAGTAACTGTGGACTTTGGCCCATCACGATTCGATCGAAAATCCACACCCATGCCTCATCCCCATCCGGGACTCGAATTCGGGACCTACGAGCCGATGGACTACCGCCACTGACCGCTCGGCCGGCAAGAAAATTGAGGAAACTGGTTGTCTATGAAAAGAGAAACGTTCTGTGAGACCACCTGTATTGATATCTGTCGTGTTACTAAGATTACATAGATTGTAACTTAGCTATCTAAACTTCAAAACATACTCTTGAAACCATGTAAGTATTACAGTCATGTTATCAAAACTCTTATTTATTCTGAAAAAAATTGAAAATGTCCATTTTTTAGGATTCGTTTATCTGATAAAACCCGTGTTTATTTCAATCACACAGCCCTTGGGAGCGGTCTGGAGCGTTAAGTTCAACTTTTAACTTACATTGAACCCTAGAAAAATCATAAAAATAGTTCACTGAATGGAAATCTTATTCTGAACTAAACTATACGGCGCTACAGTCCAAGTCTGACTTGGCCTACCTGAGCTCTTGCTTGAACTGAATGTATCGTGGTCAACGCAACAACTCCCATTGTCGCTTTTGCTAACTTTTTGTCACCAGAGTCTGTTAACACCGTAAGCGTCAGCGTTAACCACTTGCCTACGCACAAGCTCTGAAACATTATTCTAGACTGTGTTCATTACTTTTACAGATGAACCTGGTTGATTATTCCAATAAACTAACTCCACGCATTCTCAATATGTGTACAGGAGAGTGTTCGAAATTGTAAATTCGTGATCCACACCTGGAAAAGTAAGTAGGAAAACCAGAGTTTTGTAGTATCAAGGTGTATGAAAAGTGATGCGTGTGAACCAGACTATTACGATGGATATTATAATTAGCACAATTAATTGCACATCTCTATTAGATTGGGTTATCAGGCAAAGTTCCAGGAGCAGAATAGTACCACCACAAAATTGTACATTGTTTCCACTGAATATTCTTTGTTCTTTTAAGAGAGAATTATTATTTAAAATATAAAATTCAGACTTTGAAATTCACGTATACATGAATTTATGAAACAGTTGTTCTGTTAACTACTGTAATCCAACGTCCCTTAGGGTCTGCGGTGGCTAAATGGTAGAGCGCTCACCTCTATGCAAGGGATCGTCGGTTCAATCCCCTCTCATGTCATGTGGGTTTTGTGGTGGACAAACACCGTATGCGAGGGTTTTCTCGGGATTCTCAGTTTCCTACCACATTCTTCATTCCACCAATTCAAATCATCCAGCCAGCCTGAGTCAAAGATCTTAAAAATTAAATTCAAATGCCAACTCACCTTAGGTGTCTGTAAGATTACTCCAAACGCTGAGAAGGTATCATAGAGAAGTTTCTCGTCTACTTCTGGATCTAGATTTCCTATAAATATATTTGCTCCAACATCAAGGTTCTTTTGGTGAGCGGATGCCTAAAACAAAACAAAAAATCTATTAACGAATACAATAATTACTTCAAGACACCATCAAGCTACTAAAAAAAGTTTTACGATAGAATTACTCAATAATTAAAGTAAACTAATTTTTAGATACTTCAGAAACATCTATTCAACTAAAGCCTACACATTTTCCCCCAAAAACCAATACATCTTCCCTGAAAAACTTCACCGTCAGGATAGTATAATCTCCTGTATTATTAGTTACGGTTAGAAAAAGGATTTGCTTGTAGGACACAGACCCCGTGATCCAACGGTTAACGTAAGATTTCGAATCGGCAATGGACAGGCATTCAGGTTCGAGACCCGATGCCGACCACCCTAAGGTTTTTGCTGCGATTTACTTAGATTTACCAGACGAATGACAGGAAGGTATCTCGTGTCTGCTACCTTTCCCCTCCCTGCTTCCGAAAGTGCTCGACGAGGGACGTCATCCCTCAGACATGATAACTTACGCCTATTAAAGATAAGTAAATAACGGATTTCCTTTTAGAATTTTCTGCATAATTTTAAAGTATTCTAGTGATTTTCAGGAAAACTCCCTTCATATGAAAGCTTAAGAACTTTTAATCAAAAGTTTACCATTCCCTGTTCCTATTATATTACTACTTTTAAAATAATTTTCGTTATATTTTAAATTTTATTTATATCAATTACATTTGCGTTTCTTCTTCGTCTCTTGCACCTTGTTTCACATCGATTCAATATATTTATTTTAAAGATATACTGAGTGTTTAAGTGAAGGAAAATAATGCTCTTCTATCGGTCGAAGGGGTGTATGACTATCAATAAAATAAATGCTCTCAATTAAAAAAAAAACAACTTTATTTTATATGGGCCAGTCTAGTAACTTTAGACTTCGGCCCGTCACGATAGATCATATACATCTAGTTCAAATCGACAAACACCCATCTCCCTGCCGGAACTTGAACCCGGGACCTTCGAGTCGTTGTCCTAACGCCTAAGACCGCACAGCTACCCGGTCGACAATCTCAACTGAAGTCATATTAAAGTCTTAAGTATAGTTCTTAACGGCAAGTATAAACTTTACGATTCTCTCCGGAAAATTTACGATTTTTGACACATGTACTTTCGCCAGCGCACGCTTTCTGCAATAGGAATGGATGGCATTTGCATCATTATATTTACACAGTTTCCCATTCAGCAAGGACATTGAAGAAGAACCAAGATTACGACAAGAACTGTATGATTCCTGTAGTTAATATGGAATTAGAGTGAACTTCTTAGGTAACCCTATTTGGAGCAAAGAATAAAAAAAAAATAAGGAAATTATGTCAAAATTATACTCTCCAAACACGACTAACTACTTATTAAAGAAAAAAATAAACAATATTTATATCCACGCTTGCCTAAAGGCGCATAAAAGATATAATGACAACATACTTGAGCGTGCAAAGACTAACTCAACTGAACAATTAAATCCAAGAAGTTTAGAAAGTTTAAAAGCAGAATAAATAATAGACGAGTTACGCCCTACTACCTATAATTTTCTGCAGGTCAGCTTTAATTGTGTGATATTGGCTATTTTATCAGTTTCTTCTCTAGGTATAGGTTTATCAGGAGTCTCTAAAGAATGGGGATTCACTGAATATGACTCTCCTTGCACTGATTCTGATCTGACTGTCACGAAGCTAATGAACATACACATTATGTACAGAAGACTAAAATGAGTTCAGGCTCAGTGATTTCCCGAAACAAAGCACACTTGCATTTTCAGCTTTAATTCTTACTTCTTTTTTTTTTTTCAAAAAAAAAGAGGAAAAATCATTTAATTAACTAAATTATTTTTACATTAAATCGTAAGCAATTATTCAAGTGTACAAGATTACATAACTTTATTCTAAAAAGAACGTTGACTAGATACTCTCAATTCTCAACAACTGGAATATAAAACTTGTAACTCAAGCACTTGTAACAGGTAAAGAAAAGTAGGTCTCGGTCACTATCTTTTCCCTACCTTCAATTAACCTGTTTCTAACCAAATGTATACCAGAAGACGATTAAATTAAACAATTCAAAATCGAACTTTATATCCATTTCATTATTTACGACTCTCTTTGCTTTAAATCTTTTCAATAAGTAGAGTAAAACACTGCTTCACCCAGTTAAGTTCCCAAACTCCAAAGGAGGGGAGAAGTGGTATGTTCCCAAACTTCACGATACATGATACGAAAATCGAAGCAAATGTCTGACTAGCTCAGAAAGTTTTCTGAAAACGACAAGCTAATGGTTTGAATGCATAGTTATGTAGCTTGTTGGCCAAAATCTACCATTATCATGGAATCCGACCCAAACTGAGATTTGACTCTGAGGCAGAAAGCGGTAGCACTGAGATTACCGTGTTACGCCACACATGTCTCGAAAGTGGTAGTTCCCCACCACTCTATCTCGACTGCACGAAAGGTGGATTACAAAACAGATGGATAGTTACTATTGAATAATGACTCCTAATTGAAGCAAACAGTACGAAAATAGCAGGAGTCACACCTCAGCTCAAACTCACATTATGACATGTTCAATACATCTTGTGCCAGGTTTCAACTAAAGCACAAAAACTTGTTGTTTTATCAACACATTCGAATTTTTGTTTAAACGCCATCAAACTGAACTGTGAAAAGACGTATACTTCCTGTTCTGTACTTCTCTACGCTGATGACTGCATTAAATCTACAGATGACACTTTCTTCCTTGAAGCCGCTATAGATTCTGTTGAAATTTGTGCAATAATTGGTTACTGAAAGTCAATCCGTGCAAAACTGCTGCAATGCGTTTCTCACTCAAAACCCACACCACAAAATGTACATACACTCCTCATCTATTATACCATGGGTAGACCATTACAAAGACCTGGGTATCATATATGATGAAAAACTCAATTTTACTCCTCACATTGAATTCGTAACTTCTAAAGCACTCGAACTTCTAGGACTTCTCTACAGGTTTACAGATATTAAAGATTTTAGAGCTCTTCGGTCATATTTTCTCACTTGTGTACTCCCTACTATCGAGTACTGTTCATCTATCTGGTCTATGCTTGTGAAACTAACTTATCTAAATTGTACAAAGTACAAAATTTCTTTATTCGTATTGTGCAACACAGGATACCCAACCTCCAACATAATTCTAACGCTGACATTTTTAATTCTCTTGACTTGAAAAACATATACACGCGAAGAAAACTAAATGACTTAAAATTTCTTTATAAAATAATGCAAGGCACACTCAGAACCAACGACCTTCTTCCGCTTTTTAAGAGTACTCAGACAAAATGCGCGCTCCCAACACCATTTCTACCTCTCACGACCTAGATTGTGCTTGGTACAACGATTTCTCGTATACAGACTGTCATATCTTTACAGTACTCTTCCTTTGCCACCAGATTTTTGCCTAAGTAAAAGTACATTTCTAAAAAATTGTTATGAGAATCTGGAATGAACAAAAAATAAAAAAAAAAAAAAAATTCTGAGCTGATTCCTACTGTATAATTATTTGTTGTTGTTGTATGATTATTATATCACATTGTTACAAGAACGGTGTATAATGGCCTTTGCTGTATCTGTGCTAACTTCTAATAAATAAATAAATATGTATTGGAGACCTTGTTCAAATTTCTAGTCAACTGTAGACTATTCAGCTACATTGTGTATAGAAGGAAAAACCTCCCCAATTCCTTGGCTTGACGGCCATATCAGGTGGCTGTTGTTCAAAGATGTCGTGGTCAGCGCAACGAATCCCAATCGATGTTAATCTTGTTTTCTGGACAGGAATTCGTCACTACTTTATTCAAGTAGATCCCATCTTGTTACTTTGTTAACATCTAAATTGTAACCACCACGTCACCGGAGATTGGACCCCGGTTCCCTCGCACCGAGACCATAGCGATAATTGTTCCCCTACACAGAAGCTTTTATGAAGGAAAAAAATTGTTCCCCTACACAGAAGCTTTTATGAAGGAAAAAACAATCATTTTTGAGGGGCTGATTTATATATGTCTTTGCATTTGTTTTCTACATAATCAGTTTCGTTTTGGGAAAATTTCAGTTTTATCCATTCATCGTTGAGATATAGTGTCGCCAGTGGATGAACGGTTTCAATCGTCCAACTTTTATAGTTCTCACCATTTGAATGTTATCATACCATCTTCATCTTCACCATCAGTTCACCTTCCATCAAATCGTAAACATGCTTTCCGGCAGAACACCAATCATCGTTATAGACACTGATCCTATTTCAACGATATTGACTTTTCATTTAAAAAAAAAACCTGCTGATCTTACAGAAAGTGTTTTTTTGAGATTTCTTCCAATGCGCTACTCAACTGACTTCGTTTATGAACTATTCTACATTTTCATTAAATACATAACATATACTTACTTTGTTAACCCTGATTGGTTTCCCATACAATTTAATCATATTCATTATCTTGATTGCATAATCAGCATCATCTTCTCCCATAAACTCAACGAATCCATATCCTTGATGCTGCTGCGTCACACGATCTTTCGGCATATGAACATTAACTGCGAAAAGAAAAGAATCCAGTTGTCTTACAAGAAGAGACACTGACACCAGAAGTTTTCCTTCCGGAGATACCAATAATGCAACCTACTCACACTCTTGTAATAGACAGTACCTTAGTCAAACTGCAAGTCATTTACGATCTGGGTACGCTTGTGAAAGCCTGGAAAAGAAGTGGACACTTAAACTAACACAATCGAAATATAACTGAAGAAAGTTCGTTAGTAAAACCCTTTGATATGTGACCGAACGGCCGGTCATCCTGAGGTTTTTCCTCAGTCATGCCAGATCAATGCCACGATGGTACCTCTAAATTAGACCCTGGCCGACTTCCTTTCCATGTCACCTTATCCCCACCTAAGTATGCCACAAAGCCATGAATGCAATTCTTGAATTTAATTTCTTTCTTGTTGCTTTCACGACGACCCGATAAAAAGAAATTGGGATATATAAACAAGGTTCACAGGATATCTGCAAAAGTCTTTAAATAATAATAATAGTAAAAAGTAACCTTTCTCGACTTTTTACATTTGGATTAAACCGATATACATTAATAAAATAATAAGGAAAACGATTTTGAGGGACTGTACGCAAATTTGAAATTCAAGGACTCTATAGGTTCAACTAATGTCAAGCGATTGGCAAACAGTTCGCCTCTACTCTGTTTATACTATTTAGTATTGCCACCTTGTCATAAAAATTTACCTTTAATTAGACCAAAACTATGCGTCTGAGGAGAATTTCTGCGAAGAGCATTTGTTTCAGAATTTCCCGAACCTTTAACGTTGTAATTTCAGTAGACGCGAATTATCATTCACTCTACATAAGTTTCAAGCTAAATTAATTTAATCTTCAATATGTTTAAATGACTCGATCAGGATGAGAGGAATTTAAATCTGCAGTTTTATTGATTTAAAAAGGATTCTTACGGGGAGTGCGCAATGAGTAAAATATTTTTCATAACAATTGTATAATTCTACGGTCAAACGCTAAGATGCGATGAAACAGTTCCAATGTGTAAACCGCTCTCACATACACAATACACAAGTTTACAAAAAAGAAAACTTTGGCCATTCAAGAAACATGCTGTGACCGAACTGTTTCATCTCAAGTCAGCGTATGTCTTACTTAATGCAATAGGAACTTGAGTACTAAAACCATATCAAGTTAAACAAATATTATATTAACGGGGGGAGAATCAATGGTACTTCCCTTCCGAATACACCTCGCAGATTACAAGACCTCTTAAGAGGCCTCAGTATTTACGTTGCTTATGTGTATGTGTTTTCATATTTTTAAAAATACTGGACAAACGATAAGTAACAATTCAATTTTGGAAAGCGGTCCCAATAATACTTGTGAATGTATATCTAATTAACTACCTGGTATTTTGACGTTGTTTATTTTAGCTGAGAAATTAGAATACCCATAACGGCGTAGGCGTATGACGTCATTAATTACGAATATTCTAATTTCTCGGCTAAAATAAACAATGTCGAAATGACAGCTACCAGTAGTTCATTTGATACACACTTACAAGTAATATTGGAACCGCTTGTAATTTGTCCCGTATCTTTAAAAATGTGAAAACACACACGCAGCGTAAATACGAGTCCTCTTAATTCCCATTGTTGAAAACGTTCTCTCTACATTTACTACAAAACTCATTTCAGTATTCCATAAAAGTGTACACAGGTACGTAATAGTTGTTTTGCTATATATATACTGCACTGAAGAACTCAGTCACAAGATGTATCGACCTATTATTTGGTGTTAGGAAACTAGATGCAAGATCACGAACAAAATTTAGTCCTCACTTAAATATAAAACAACTGTTTTTTTATTTTTTTCCCACATCAATTTGGAACAATTTTCGTAAAGTATTCAACAAAACCAATAGCAACACATTGCCATGCATCTCTTCGATCTTGTCATGAACCTTAGAAACTAAATATTCTCAGACATAAGTTTACATTCTTACTAAGACTGTAGCTTGAAAATTAAACGTTATAATGAGTTTAACTACAAAACCGCCAAATATTTTTAGTTCTACAGGTATTATTATTATTATTAATACGTTTCTTCTTTACACTTTGTAGTGTACTACACCCTCTAAAAGATGGAACAGAAAACAATGGAAACAATCGACAAAGAGCACTGATCTTAATAACAATCTTTTCATCAAAGAAATAACTTTCCTTTTTGACATCCATCCACCCACAACTTTCATTTGTATTGATGTATTTTAATATATATCTAAATACCACTAAAAAAACCGAACCGCTGCAGTTCAGTGGTAGAGCGTTCGCGTAGGATTCGATCTCAGCGGCCGACCATCCTGACTGATGTTTTTTCCTCAGTCACACCAGAAAAGTGCCGAGATGGCACCTTCCACATAGACCCTGACCGACACCTTCCCAAATCCTTTCTCCTCCCCTATCTCGGACTAAGCCTTAAATGCCTAAAGGCCATAAATAAAATTCAAGTTCAAGTTCAAAATTGAAAAGTGATTTTAAAAGCAGCGGTTACAAACTCCCCGGGTAGAAAACTCTCATCAAAGTAAACAAGTTCGATAAAATTGATGGTAAATATTAAAAAACTTCGATTTTTGGACAAGATACTGACGAAACTAAACTACGGTAGCTGTAGTTTTAAGCTTTTCTACATTGTTAGCTCAGTGGATGCATTTTGAAAAAAGTACATGTTTTACATTTGTAAAAGCATATACTTGCCAGTTACTCATGCACTAGACGTCTTAGACAGTACTATAGCCATGGGAGAATAAATGAGAAAGATAACCATCCAGCGTCCCCCTTCCATCACTCGCTTGGCGAAACTGAAAAAATAAAGTCAAAATGGCCGGCGTGATCGAGACTCCAACTCGCACCGTCTTCCCAGTTCTTTTTCGAAGTCAGCAATCATAAAGACTGCGAAATGAGGGCTTGGAAATTATTGTTTTCTTATCAGGAATGAAACTTAACAATCACTTCTTACCCATGAGAAATAAGGATACCATGGTGTCTGTGTAATTTATTTTTAGATTCTTTTAAATAAATGGGCAGAAATCCGATGGCGTTCTTTGTACGAAATTTCGAAATAGCAAACATATTAAGTTGACTTACCAACAGGTCCAGCCTGCACAAACAGCTCCCATAGGAGCGTTTCTGACACTTTTTCATCCAAACCACCAACATAAATTGTGGCATCTGAAATAAAAGAAGTATAACAATCATCAGTATGATTGTACAAAAACACCTCTTACATTACATCTTCATTTCACTAGACCTGGCCCTAATCAGAATCTTTATTATGAGAAGAGTCGCCTTCCTTACTCAGGAGCAATCATTACAGGAGTCACAGGAGCAATCATTACAATTTAAAACTGACCTTCCTAAAGAGACATTGATACACACTAGCTTCATACTTGCTTAAATCGAAACTATAACAGTTTTGTGTTCTACCGTCAAACTTGTTCGAAATATCGCGAAAAACTATGTGAATATCATTACGTGTGTGTGTTTTTTCTATGGAACAAGTAAACTGTAAGTAACTTCCTTACTTTTTATCATAAATTTATCTTATATATATATATATACTTTTTCTCCTTCATTTGTCTTAAATTTACCTTAAATTGCCTTCCCGGCTTTCCTTTGTACTAGTTTATATATATATATTACTTTTTCTCTGGACTCAGGAGGGTCGACCCTCCTGAGTCTCTTCTTCTTCTACCTTTTTTAACTCAGGAGGGTCGAGACTCCTGCTTTTCTTTTAAAAGAAGAAAAAAAAACTCAGGAGGGTCGATAAAGAAGAATGATTCCTTTTTTTCTTCTCTTTCTTTTCCCTTTTCGGCTCAGGAGGGTCGACCCTCCTGAGTAAAAAAAAAGGAGGGGAGAAGAAGAAGAGAAAGAACCAGGAGGGTCGATGAAAAGAGCAGGAAAGGCTCTCTCTCGACCCTCCTGAGTGCAGGAGGGTCGATTACCCTTCTTTTCTTTCTTACAAGAGAGAGAGAAAGACCGCTTTTTCTTTTCTTCCTTTTTTTTCGGCGGCCGCTGGGATCGACCCTCCTGAAGCTCCCTATATATATATATATATATATATATAAATCACAGCCATATTCAATGCGCTGGTGGATGAAACTTCTCCCTTCATGGAGGAGTTGGTCTACTGCTCCCACGCTGACCAGACGGGTTGGGAGAGGAGAGCCGAAGCTCTCACTGTGATCGCCACTGTATTTTATTCACAGCAGCTCCCCAATTGTCCTCACGATGCTGGGTCAACACCGAAATTTTTGAGCCCCCACCGGGAATCGAACCCGGGACCGCTCGCACTGAAGTCGAGCGCGCTACCGACTAGGCTACGCAGGAGCTCATATATATATATATATATATATATATATATATATACATATATAGGTAAATCTATGAGATGGTGGGGAAAAAAGGTAATTACATTATAGGATACCAGGACAGGCGTACATACACACATCGGAAACACGATAGGAGAAAATTGACAGAAAGGACTGGTACGGGACTACTAATGCCGGGTAACAGTGTGGCCAGGTTATGGAGGCGGAAAAAAATGACGAGATGGGTCGGATAAAACACCAAATGATGAAGAAAGTACATGGGTTACTGGGAATTGGTGAGGGACTTCCTAAAGGAATAAGGGCTATTTTTCTTACGATTTGGGTAATTAGCCACGTTACCCGTAGAACACCCAATAAAACACGTGTTTTAATTGGCTACTCACCCAAATCGCACGCTTGCAAAAAAAAAAAAAAAAAGCAGCCCCAAGAGTGTAAAAGAATCAGAAAATAGTATTAACAAAGAATTTGAAGGGAAAAATGGAAAATAAAATAAAAGGAGTGATGGAAAGAAGCGCAGAAGAACCGCGCAGCAGGTAGCTGAATGCAGTTGAGGTTGGTGGAAAGGATAGAGATATACATCTGCATCTCTTTCTAACTGTGGCAGGTGAATTAGGGTTCAGAGTTTCCAGGATGCTGACTCGAAAGGTGTAGTCAAAGGTGCAGCCGTGATATGAACTGTGTTCAGGTATGGGGAAGTACGGAAATTGAGATTTGGAGGAGTTGACATAGAAGGACGAACTTAGATTACAGAGTAGGAGGTAAATGAGGTTGGAAGATATGCAACTGCCGATGCCGGAAAGGGTATGTCTCGTGAGTTATGGGATGTTCGAAGATCAGAGTGCGATCAAAAATAGGACAGGTTCTGCAGCGGGGTCTGTTGCACTTGCCATGTCTTCTGGGGGGGTGGGGGAGGGTGGAATGAGCCCAGTTCTGTTGAGAGTCGGTGGACTATTCTCGGGCACGACGGAAAAACTTTTTCAGTTTCAGATGACGCAGTTAGTATGATGTGCGCCGGTCTGAGAAGTTTTTAGTGGGCCTGAACGCTGAGTGAGAAGACTGGAAGCGTAGGGAGCTTCGCGGGGAGGTCAGTTGGAGTTAGGGCGATTTCTGGCATGGTCCAATTGTTTACGGATGAGGTTATTGGGATATCCACAGTTGATAAGAGCTGAGGAGAGGGTACTGAAATAATTTTGAAGTAGGTCATCAGAGGAGCAGATGCGGGAGCCCCGGAGAGTAGGAGTGTTTGATGTGGTATGAATGGAAGCTATTCAAATGAAGATATTGCATTCTGTTGATAGGTTTGGTATGGATGCCTGTCTCAAGTCGATTGTTATTGAGCCAGACATCCACATCAAGGAAAGTTATGTGTCCCCTGGAGAAGGACCACGTGAATTTGACGGGAAAGGTGCAGTTGAGGTTTAGCAGGAATGTTTCCAGTCCGTGGGTCCTGATTAAGAAAATGTCATCGACATAGCGAGGCTAGGTAAAAGGTTTTAGAGGTGTAGAGTTGAGGTATTGGGTCTCCAGGCGTCTCATGAAAAGGCTGACCGTAGGAAGGGGATATGCGAGTGCCCATGGCGTGACGTCACTGCCCATGGCCATGAGTGCCCTTTGATTTGCAGAAAATTATGGTTCTTAAAGGTGAAGCTGTTCATGGCGAGGACAAAATGGGCTACCTGAAGCAGAAATGATGTGCTGGGTTTACGAGGACTGGGACTTGTATCAAGAAAATGTGTAAGGGTAGCGAGACTATGAGCAGTGACGTCACGTCAACTGAGACTACGAAGGTGTCTGGTGGGGGAGGATCATAGACAGAATGTATTATGGAAAGGAAGTGATTCGTGTTCTTGATGTAGGAAGAAGAGCCTGGACGAACGGATGGACATGGTGGTCAAGGAAAGCGGAGATTCTTTCAATGGGAGAGCCAATACTGGAAACAATGGGTCTACCGAGATTACCAGGTTTACGGATTTTTGGGAAGTAGGAGTTCTTGGATTGTCAAGACAGAGTGTGGAAACAGTGGAATGCGAGAGCCCCTCATGGGGTCCTCCTCGAGGAAGCGGTAAAACGTAGGATCGGAAAGTTGTGAGGGCTTGGTAGTGAGTGATTGGCAGTCTTGAGTAATTCATGACTACCATCGTGGATCCCTTGCCAGCCGGGTGGATAATGATCGGTGGAAGAGAACGAAGAGTTGAGATAGAACTTAGTTCTGCAGTGGTGAGGTTGCGATGTGATTGGAACGTGTAATTGAAGTTAGGGTTAGCAATCTGGAAAGGAAGGAAATGACCTTTGACACGTAATTTCCCCCAAGTTTTTGTCCCATTGGCAAACTTAACAGTACAAAGGCCATAAAGTGTTTACAATGGAGCAGCTCCATCTTGTAACACCGTAATCTAATCTTATCCACATAATAACCACACATTGCTTAAAAGTGAAAATTTGTCAAATATATATGCAACCACTGTGGAGTGCATATAATACAACAGTACTGCGAGCTGAGTAATACAACTTGTCCTCGATAAGGAGTAAAAATGAAATTTATCTTTGTTGTGCGACATAAAGCATTTGAAAAGTGCAGTTAGGGGCAGCCAAACATGTAAACATTATTGAAGAAATCTAAGGTTTGCAACGTGTGTGGAAGTGTCGAATGAGCAAAAAATGGGGCAATTTCGCTGCTTCCGCGTCGTGGGCGGGCACGTTTGAGCGTTAAACAATGTTTGTATCGTGTACAATGAAAAAAATTTAACCTGTCTTCCCCTTCTGAACATTATGTCCGTGATGTTTGTAACGACATTCAGGGCACTTCCAGCACAAGTGACGCATGGGTCAACTTTATCTACTCCAAAAAGTGTAAAATTCACAGGAGAAATGTAATATTTTCAACGTCTGTGAAATAAAAGCGGAAGAGTGGAAAGTACGAGGGCCTATTTAGTTGCATTAGGAACACTCGCATAGTGTCAATGTTAAAGTTGATGTAGATCATTTAAAATTTAAAAACTCTCACCTGGCGTTTTCCCATGATCGACATACCATCAGTGATCTCTGTAGCAACGTATGTGTCATTCTGTCTGCCGCCATATTTAACACTGGCGAGCAACATGAGTACGGATTGACCGAAATAACGAGATGACTTTTCGTAACACTTTTTAGATTGTTCCCTGTCGCTAAGCGTGTAAAGAAATGTCTGATGATTACTTACAACGAAATGAGTGGTATACAGAGTACATATGAATCAATAGTGTTCGGAAGCTGGTGCAAAAAATTTTTATTCCACGCCATTAGTATTCCTACGTATGGCGCTGTATCAAAAGTTGAGTATATATTTACGGAATTAATCATCAAATATGACTTTTCGTAACTCATTTTGAGATCTTGGTAATCGATAGGTGTTTATAGAAGTACCTGCATGAATTATTCCTAACGGAATGAGAGGTTTAAAGCAGACATAAGGCAAAATATTACACAATACCTGGCTGTCACAAACAGTATCATAGCCTAAGACACGATTTCAAGTTATCTTTGACTTACTTCAATGTTAGGTTGGGTTAGATCAGGCCGTATGGAATCCGTGCAACAGCAAAAGTGCGTTTAACGTACTTTTATTGTTTTATAGGGTGCTACTACATTACCAATTACATACATCAAATATGTGTCATAAAAGCTTCCTACAAAATGCGTCTCATAAGGTATTCTATTCCCTAGCGAACTTCCACATAACAAACACTGACATATTCAGACTATGTAGATCTACAATACAAACTGACTGACTTACTTATAACCGGTTTACTTTACTTTACGGCTCACAGAAAATGCAAAAGTAACATTTCAAGTGTGTATAGACGTATGAATTAACGAAAGATACTAGGGACTGTTTAGCTTCTTGCGCGTTGGAACAAGTACATGGAGTGTATTTTAAACGCTGTGCATCACGTATAATGAAACAGAATATCCAACCTGACCTTAACATCCTTCCGCTCGTTTATTAAGAGTCTATCAACTTCACTTCTATTGAAAAAAATGATAATGATTCGTAGTAACCCTTTTTAGACTGATGGTTGTCGCTAGGTGCTTACAGATTATTTGGGCACTAGTTCCGCAGAGAGGTACACTTTCGTACCGACGTCGCAGATTTGTTTCGTTGATGTGAATAACTTCGGAATGCCTCCAACTTCACAATTAACTTTCATCCATGCAATACGAAAGTCAATGCGAGCGGCCATTAGTAAGATATTACATCGCGCACATCTTTAAGAGCTCTCCTCACACCCGCCAACACTGTTTGACATTTTTCAAAATATTTCAAAATCTAGGGGCATTATCAAAATTTAAAATTACTAATAAATAAGATGGACAGTGATGTCGAGATCTTGTCGATTGCTAAGTACAGAGATTTCAATTAAATAATGACGTCATAATATTTAAAAACATATTACTCATCGATTGACAAGATCCAGAGGTCGCTGTCCACTGTATTTCATAGTAATTTTTAAGTTCTCATGCGCTATGTTCTAACATTTTAAATAATGATCTTAGTGTTTGTATTTAGAAAAATGTTAAAAGTAGGGGGCGGGATTGAGGAGGACCCTTAAGAGACTTCTGCTGTTTGTACATCTCGAAAATAGTGAAGTAGGGCGGAAGAAGATTCATGCACACGTTAGGTGTAATCCACTGCATCTTGCCATCGACAAAATTGACACTTTCTATAACCCGCCATAAGAGGGAGGTATTTTCAGTTACATTCCGCAACTACAAACAACAAATACCTGCCTCTTCTTCACCGCCCTTTCTGCTTTACTGCACATTAATTCAAGACAGCGCCTATTAATTTTTTCAATATTCACAGACTCCGCATCCATTTAACCGTATTATTTCTTCTGTAAATTTTCCTTTTAGTTCACCCCTCTACGGAACTTAACCGGTTGTTTTTACGGGAACAAGTGGTATAAAATATAAATGATTGAATAGCTGGCGGAAGCTGGGCCATAAAGTAAAGTTTGTCCCTCTTAACTGTCTAGTCTTTGTGTACCTTAGAATTTACTCTTATTCCAAGCAAATTTTGTAATTATTTTCATTAGTCTTCGTCTACCCTTACCGTACTTTGAAAGTCTAGGTATACCAGGCCTTGTGTATGTAATTTGCCTTTCACTACTGAATGATATATTTATTCTTCACTTTTACGTCCTTGAACATATTGTACGGCCTTCAAAAACTAAGAAAACGTGTGAAATCCGAAACTGTGAGGAAATGCCGGGATCCCTGTAGAAACGATCGGTGAACGTACGTGAGTTGATTTGAAGAAAATTAACCATGACATTTTGACATAATGTTCGATACCTGATAAAACCTGACGCTCCTATTTTTAAGTCTCCACCTGACTATTTACACACTCTCTTAAACAGTTCAAAACAGAAAAACTTTTGTACAATCTAACCTTGATTTCTCTCTGCAATAGGCCCCGCCGCCATGTTTAATGTTTCTTGGCTTCCTATTGTCTCATTCTATGAAAGAAAAAGTCATTGACCAAACAATCCACTTTCCACAAGGAGCAAACATAAACATTCTGTTTATATTAAGTCACAACTAACTTCACATATGCAGGAATGTTGAGTGTTATGTGCTATAGAGGGTATATAATCTCTGGTTACGTGTAAAATATCTTCTGTATCCTGTATATGATCTTTCTACTGTTTTTAGTGTACTCAATGCTGATATGCTGAAAAGTTTGTAGATGGTGTGTTAGTCATGGTATGTAGGACTTGTTGAGTTTATTTTTTGATCGGTTAAATTTGGACTGCGTCATTTTGCAAGTTGATCTTTAGTGTAACCATTTTCTTCTAACATCAAAATATGATTAATTTCAGGGGCCAAAACAGGGGGAAGTCAGAGTTGAACAAAGTATGTCAGCTCCAAGGAAGTTCTTTTTCCATTCGTTTGATTGCGATATTTATGAATGATCAGATTGTTGATGTATGCAGACAGTGATGACTGTAGGATTCTATAAACAGTGGTCTGAAATTTGCTTTCTGAAATTAGTAGCTCCAGATAATTCGACTTCTTTGACTTTTCCCCAACTCATGAAATTTCAAATTTGGGTGGTAATTCTATAATTCCTTAAGTAGAAGATCAAATTAATAATCTGAATTGATCCCGGGATGGCAAAGGAGTTAGCGCGCTCGCTTTCTGTGCGCGTGGTCACGGGTTCAAGTTCCGCCGGGGTTAACTGAACGGAGTGGTTTGGAACCCACTTTACAAAATACTATGTCCTTACAAGCTCGTCTGCTTGTTTCAGATGTTAATATCAATTCAGCCAGAATCTGAAGTATATATAAATCATCCACCATTTACATAACTTTATATACCTAACAAATCTTAGTTCAAGTTTGGAAAACATTTGAGTTTCTAGATCAGTGATTTTCAGCATCGGACTCACGGACCGGTAAATTACAGGGAAAACTTTTAAATACCGGTAAGATGCAGTAAGCTAGAAGTTTATTTTACGTCAACAAAATGACATTGTATCTACAGATTCAAGTTATTTTGGAAAGAAAATGTAAATTTTAGTCTAAATTTTGAATTGTCGAAATCTACAATTCAAGTGTTAAATATTTGAATGTATTAATTTGCCGAGGACCGGTACAATAATGTCGCGGACCGGCGGTTGCAAACCGTTGTTTTAGATGGTCCACGGTGATATTGGCCAAAATTGGAAATAGTGAACTTCCCATCGCTAGACCTATTTTAAATGCAGAATTTATCTTTATAACAATACTGAAAATATTGTATGACATAAGGATAATTTCCTGTGATAGGGGAAATCCGCGACAAGTAATCTATTCTCAACAAACGTATAAGTTTGAGTTCCTGTTAGTCTGGAGTAGTACAGTACGGTTACTGGATCTTGCTGTTTATCAAATTCAATCTTATTAATAAATTGATATAGTGTCAAAATGTCTGAATTAAATTTATGTATGCTTATTGATAGCCTCCAATATTAAAATAAAAGTAACGATATGAATAAATATCCAATTAATGCCTGTTTCCTAATACCCGCCAAGAATCAACCTTTGTTCTATGTTGTTGGGTAGAAACTATAATGTTGATTTATCACATTAATTATAAATATTATTTCTTCAGGCCCAACAACTATTTCAAGCACGGATGAAAGGGTTAAGAAAATTCTATATTCAACTCTTATTATCATCAATAATTTAAAAAAAATGAATGAACCAACCAATACATAAGATATTAATGAAATATTTAGATGATTGGATACAAACAAGCTCTTTGAAATGTTAATTTCGATTTGAGCTCGAAAAACTTTTAACGTCAGACAATTATCAATAAAATAAAATAAAATGCATGAAGTAAATTATTTAACCTCACACAACAGATACGTCAATAACTCATTTCTGAACCTTACTTCCTCCGAATTTCTTTACTTAAGTATATCCACATATACCATTCGATAAAGCTTGAACAAGTCGTTGAACAAGAAATTTGATCAAAATGACGTCACGAATTATTGACTCCACGCAGGAAATCTCTTGAATTCAACTCTTCTCATCCAACAATACATCTTATTTAAAACCTGTCCTATTTTTCTTGAATTCAACGCAGTGATCTACCAATCACATCGCTGGGGACTTGAACACGTGACTTCTGTGATTCCGGAAAGCTAAAAAAATTAAAATGTGGACATGGAGCAGGGCTACATTGTGTAAAGCCCTTGTTTTTATGATGCGAAATAAAGATATGATCAGAAAATTAAAATTAAGTATCTCTACAAGAAATTACATGCATCTTGCTGAGGTAAAGTGTACCTGATGTTTCTTCTGTAGTTTTTGTACAATCACTATTGCAATAGAAATTGATATAGAGAGCCTATTATAATTCCTTAAGCCCCTCGTACACGATTCAATAAACATATAATCAAATACTTGAACAAGCAGTTGGATGAGTGCGTCCAACTGAAATAATCAAAGGGTTGTATCCAAGTAATGTTGAAAGTGTTTGGATGGTGCTCGTACACGATTCGATAAGTTAAGCAGAAGTGTGAAATGAAAGTGAAGAGCCAAAAGCACACGAATCGATTTGCTCCCTCTTCGTTGAAAGCGGGCACATGCAGTGAATGTTAAACATGATATGCATCGCTTGTAATAAAATAATAACCTGACTAACGGCTGCGGTTCCCTAGTTGATGATGCCTCGAACATCGACTTTTTATTGCTTTATCCAGAACTCTTTTCTATTCTTATAAGTTTTTATTTATTTCCGGTTACACGCACTTCTATAAACATCTAGCGACAACTAACAACCCAAAGAGAAAATCAATATTAAATTATTATTTCGTTAAACACACACTCCAGTTGATCAAGATAACACTATGTGGAGGCATACTAATCGTGACACTTCGTATTATGCATGATACGTATTTTGTCACAAAAACATAGACAGTATCTATAGCGAGTGAGGAGGAGGTAGTTAAAGTCAGGTTCGGTATTTTTTTTTATATATTCGCGATGAACATTACTCTCACGGACTCTTCACCTTACGCCCCAAGGATATAGTTCCCACTTGACAGCAACAATTATTCACTTCTTTTAACGCCAATCTCATGTTTCCAAGTCACACAAATATATCATTCCTCCTGTAAATTTTGCCAAAAGGCACCACCAGCTTCGGAGTTGCACCCATTTTAACTAACCACTCTTCGCCCAACGGTAATATATCCTTAGTTTTTGTAGCAAATTATGTTATTCATAACACGAAGTGATACCATTTAGCATTCCTCCACATGCCGTCATATTTGCATGTACTGAGTACATATTCATGTAAATAATTATGAAATCTGGCTATTGGTAGCTGATTTTGAGTTGCTAGCCACCGGTAGGTGATTTTCAAAGTGCCTGTATGAAATATTTGTAAGTGGTATAAAGCCAACATATGGCAAAATATGGCATATAACATGCATCGCTGCCAGTACCAAAGCTTTTTCTACATGTTCTTCCAATCGCTTTCGTGTATACGAAAGAGGTCATTTAAAGAGGGCTATAAAAGAAATATTTGTTTTGTGTCAATTTATTATTTTTGGTACGTGAACATTTCTTTGAGTTTTTGTTTGTTGGTGGGCGAGGGAAAGGTACGTGCACGGAGAATACATAAACAAAGTTACTTGGATACATGAAGAAACTTAACTTTATGACCAGGAAATTCCGCAAGCTATTGAGCCTTACGTACGCTCTATACAACTCATTCTCTCGCAAACAAACATCGCAGATACTTCTATGAACACATAACGGCAGTGGGCAATACAAAAAGAATTAGGAAAAGCATGTGTCATTATTATTTCACTAAATGTGCATTTAAGTTGATCAACAGAACAAACATGTCGGGACAGATTTATTTGCGTTCATTAGACAAGCTACATGCAGATTGTAGGGATGCGGAGGAATATTAATAGCGTTGCGTCGTATTACGAATGACACATGATTTGCTACAAAAGTCATGGCCACAATGTTGAATAAGCAAAGGCGGGTTAAAGAACTTTAGATTTTTTATTATATGCGATGCACGGTTTAGTGTGCTCGCTCACCAACGTGGAAGCAGCCAAGTAGTTCCAAGTAATTTTCGCTATTTCATGCACGGTTTAATGTGCTCTCTCACCAACGTGGAAGCAGCCAAATTGTTCCAAGTACTTCTCGCTACTTCGCTCTAATACTTCCATGACTCAAAACTTTGTTATATTTTAAGTTACAACACTTCCACATACGTTGGAAAAGATTACATTTTTTCGTGCCGTAAAGTAAAGTGTACCCAGATACTTCTATGTTTAGCAGCTTTGAATTTCCGACATACAATAAATAAAAACTCGACCTTAAAGGCCGCTTTAGACGGTACAATTTCTCATACGATCTCTCGTATGAAAGAATGTATACAATCCATAGTACGAGATTTTCCGTACGATAAGTCATACAATATTGTATAGTGTTTTACACGGTACAATATTGGATACGAGGGGATAATGATGAAACTGCTGGAGTTTATAGTTGTGATACCTCAGGCTTTTAGGGTAATTATGCCACAGATATTTGTGAAAGTGTAGCCGATTCAAAAAAATAGAAAATAATTAAAATATTGATAACAATCTTGACGCAACAGAAATTCAGTTCAGTTAATTCTTCTACCAAATTTCAGTGGTAACGAAAATGTCGTAGTTTTACTTCTGTACTTCGATAAAGATATTTCAATGCGGACACACAAAAAACGTTGAAAATTTTGCCGTCTTCGGTGATACGTCATGTGTGTTTCGTTTTTACAGTATTTCTGAGTTAACAAGATATGTGACATTACACAGCACTTCAAAAGTATATAAATCGAGATATATTATCTCCTACTTATACATATGGGGGCAATAAGTAACACTGCGGCTTAACTACTTCTATCACTTCTAGTATTGCCGAGCACTGGCCTCAAAATGCTACGTTTTACGTTCCTATAAGCACGAAATACTTGCAAAATACAAAAATGAGGAGTAATGTAGATTTTATATGATTTATAGCCTCATTTCACACAAGGTATATAGGTGTAAATAGGGTGGGTCAGCTGTCTTAGCTCTTGAATAAAAATTAGTTCGTTCGATTAATTACCTAGCTCATGTATTGACTTGCACAGCTCTGGGTTGACGTCGACACTCTGCTTACATTATGAGTACTTCTAAAATTAGTGTTCAATGTATTTCATTATTTCGGATGCACAGAGTGTATATGTTTATCAAAATAATTGGGGAGGAATATGATTTCCAAGATACCGGTATCCTCTACATTATTTCTCTTCATACTTATCACGATTGCAGCAGATTCGGTACTCTACGCACAAGAAAAACAATGAAAATCACCTTAACTGCATTGCACAATATATAGGAGAAACAGTAGCTATTATATCACATCAGAACTTTGTCTTTATATTTTTAAACATATTTCTCACGTATTTAGTACCTTTTATGGTTATAAGAATGCAACACGTAGCATTTTGAGGTATTGCCAGTCCTCTATAGCAGAAGTAGCTGTACTGCAGTATCACCGACCATTTTACACTTCCCTTAAAAAACTGTTTTTATATATTTATACTTGTAATAGTTTATTATGCCATTATGTATGTTAATTTCTTCATCAAGTAATAACATTAATATGTTCTCTCTCTCTCGTAATCCATAACCAAACAGCCGAATAGGAAAGGACGCTATATTGCCAGTAGGGGCGCTGTCATAGATTGTACGAAAAATCCGCTGAAAAATAGGACTGTTTCTATTTAGAGAACACATCCGAGATAGCATGAAAAATCGTACGATCTGCGCTTACACGATCAAAGAATGTAACCGATGGGATTACACACGAGGGATCGTACGAGAAATTGGATCGTCTAAAGTGGCCTTTACACATAAATTATGAGCAACTGAATGACACTTTAAATATTAATATCTTAGAGCTTCTAAATACATCCGTCTAAAAACATAGACTATGTTTTGTACAGCTTGTGGCTCTCACGCATGACGAATATGAAATCGAAAAATTGGAACACTATAACTTCACACAAGAAAAGGATAAAGAACTCAATATATATTCGTCAAAAATAGATACAACAGCAAATTTATGAATATTAAGTCGTCAAGAGAGACATTCCTAGAAGACCTTGAAACAACAATGAACTTAATGGCAGGGGTAAACGAAGAATAAAAATTACGATCCCGCCTATGGAGAAAAGTCCCTCAGGAGGTATTTATTACATATATTAAAAAATGGGAGAAAATTATTAAGAACGTAGGCTTTGAGATGGTGGTGCAAGATAAGAAATTGTTTGAAGACATAAAAATAATATGGAACACAATCAGAAATGAAAGTGAGAGTGACTGCTCGAACTTCGAGTCGGAGGAGGAGATAGAGCTCATGGTGAAAGAAAAACAAGACCAAGAGCTTGGGAATAGAGACGATGTACATTGCCACGATAAAAATCAACTGAAGAAAAAGGGATGATGGAAATCCTGAATACCTAGATTTCACATAAGAAAACCCAAAAGAAAACAACACAGAACTAGAAACCACAAAAGAGAACAAATGCGAAAGAACTGATGAAGGATCAGCGGAAGACAAACCGGAGGATGGGAATAACCCTAATATACTTTATAATAAGGCCTACATACTTCCAAGACTAGAGGAACGCCAAATGCTCGTAGCAGCACTAAGAGCCATTGTTAGGAGCATCCACAGTAATGGATGATGTGAATTGTGCACCAGAAACGAAAGAACCTTCTTCGATACATCGTCAAAATATTCTCCTTTAATACAGGGAGAATATGTTCAAATTTACGAAGGTTAAGAACAAACCGAATGCAGGAATTTTGGACTTTTTGAATGGATATGACTTGTTGATTTGAAGGAAAGAGCCATACGGCATCACCGTAATCAAACGGGAATAATTAGTGTCTGTATTAGATACAATTTTGTTTTTGCCGTGAGCAAGTCACGTGATCTAGACAGGCATCTTAAGTTATTTAGTGCACGTGAGCATACGTTAGCTACATAAGGATTCCAGTTAAGATTTATGTCCGTTAATAATCCAAGGTTAGTATTCTGATGGTATAGTTACTAAATTTGTTTAGTTCCGATGTCTTCAGTTTCTGAAGTTGGGTAGCTATCCCTATGACTGTATAGGTACATTTTGATGGATTAATGACTAACCCGTTTTTGCTACACCAATGTGTTTATTTTGCAGATCTTCATTAAGATCTATTGTTCGCTTCACATTTCCTGGTGAGGATTTAATAAATAACTGACTGCGTGTCATTGGCGTAACAGTGACTTTGGGCGTTTTCAACAACTGAAACATACAAAGAATATAAAGTTGGGCCTAATATTGATCCTTGAGGAACGCCTCTTTTCAGAGACAAAGGCTCAGAAATTTTAATGTAAGGAGACTTCAGAAAAACACGTTGTTCTCTACCTTGTAAATAAGATTTGAACCAATCAATACTTATAGTAGAAAAATTATAGTGCTTCATTTTGGCAAGATCATGTTCAACTAGCTCAAAGGCTCTTGTTAGGTCTAAAAGAACCAAAACGAATCATTCAACGCATGTAATATCTCATCGGTAACTTCTAAAAGAGCAGCTGTCGTAGTACGAGAACCTCGAAATCCCGACTGAAGGTAAAATACCTTTATTACCAATAAAAGTATTCAGTTGTTTCGAAACATTTTTTTTTTTTTTAGTTTATTTTGAAAAGATTGGTACTACAGATATTGGTCGTAGCTCATTAAGTGATGTGACAGTAGGTTTTTTTTTTGGCAGTGGTAGCACCTTAAGTTTGTTTCCATACATTAGTGAAACAGCCGGTACTAAAAGAGTAATTTATGTGTCAGTGGTGACAGTAATGAGAGTTTCAGCATTTTAGTTATTTCGTCCAACCCTGCCGCATTTGATTTAATGCTGTATACAGCCTTCTGTACATCATTCTCATTTAAGGGGAGTAGGGAAAATTAGTCTTTCTGATAGATTATTAGAATACCATGCGATCTGTGGACGATCAGTTTTAGGTACAAGGGCATTAGTTGCTAACACGAAATGATTGTTCGTAACATTCGGGTCGTTAAACTCCTTCGGGATAGATTGAGGGGAGTTATTTCCTATTCCAAGTTCACGCAGAGTTTTCCATTTATCTGTGTTATTTTTTCCAATGTTAATACGGTATGAAAAATATGCCCTTTTTTCTTGTCGAATAACTGACGTAGTGAAATTGCGTAACCCTTTATATTCTTCCCAATGCGCTTGCAGTCTGGTTCGTTTGAATTTACGGAACGCGCCATCACGCAGATTCATTAACAATTTAGTATTACTTGAAATGAATGGAAGTTCGTTGATTAATTTTTACAGTTTTTATGAGCGCATATATATCCATAAGATCTCTGCCTTCCATAAGGAGTTCTGCAGAAAATAAACTTTGCCTTCTAATTCTTCGAATGTTATGTTATGATATTGCAAACAATAGATTGTGCAAGTTAAATTGGTGTTCCTCTACCGATGCAAAATTCCTGTAATATATAGTTTCAGGTAACCTTTTACTTGGACAGGCAGGTTCGCGTAAATTAGAGAATGGTCAGATGTGCTTGACAAGCACACCAACCCCATGTGTAGAAATTGTGTTCATGTTATCTGTAATAAACAAATCAAGCAGTGATTCTTATAGGTTTGTCTATTATCTGCATGAGGTTAAAATTATCTCAAATAGTTTGTAAATAAATGGTTTCCGGATTACGTGGAACAAGTTGGTCACATTGAGGTCTCCAGTAATATACAAGCGATCAACACGAAGATTTATTAAATCTTCTAAAATATCAAGTCTAGAGTAGTAGATCTATAGAGGGAGATTATACCTAAAGTTTTGGAATTAACACAGGCAATTACTGAAATATATTCAACTTCGCTGACCTCACTGTAGTTTAACACCTTCACCTGCAAATCATTAGGGTAATACAATAATATACCACCGCCTCTTTGACCTCTATCCTGTCGAATACATTATGCACAATGCAAATTTGTTCATTGGTTGCTCAGAACTAAATGCATCGCTTCATCCGTCTTAGGAACAAGGGAACGTACATTTGCGTGCATGATAGTAAAATTAGCAGTTTGTTGTAGCAAAGTATTAGAGTGACTTATATGCATTGCATGTTGATCACTATAAACATTTTTCTCACCGGAGCCTGGGATCTGATATTTAACATAATGGGAATTCTGCATATTCTTCTTTAAAAATAATACTTGTACGTATAAACTTTGGAACTATGCTCTCCTCCGTAACACAATTTTTACACAAAATATATAATATTGAATAATACGAATTACTATTAACACTGGCATTGAACTTACAAACTAACACTTCGAAATTTACTAATTGTGATATGTTTTTTCTCATATACAGGCACATGTACGTGGCATACATAACTAAATAAATCTTGCTAACTTCAACGTAATTATATGAGCGGTCCAATGCCGAAATGCTTAGTAGCACTGTCGTCATTTTAGTTCTGTAGGGACAAGGGGACACATATCTAACACGGAAATAAAAAAAAACCACACACACATACTAAATACAATAAGAACATGAGCCCACACTATAGCAGAAAGTATCAAAACTATACACAGTGAAAAAGTCACTAATTCACAACTTTCCACTCAGCAATCACTAACCTTTTTTTTTTACAGCTCCAGTGAAAATGACAATTTGAGAGTGCTATGACTTAAATAAACACTTTAAAATAATCATAATTCGCACTCATCTAGCGTAAAACACAACACTTGCATTGTAATATAGTTAGCACATGGCTGAAAATACCTTTGATTGTCGTAGTTCTAGTTTGGAAGGCAGGCAAATCGATGACAGAGATGTGCACAGTCGATTGCAACACTTGTTGGAAGGCAAGTCGATGACAGATGTGTACAGTCGATTGCAACACTTGTTGGAAGGCAAGCCGATGACAGATGTGCACAGTCGATTGCAACACTTGTTGGAAGGCAAGTCTAAGACACAGATGTGCACAGTCGATTGCAACACTTTATGGAAGGCAAGTCGATGACAGATGTGCAAAGTCGATTGCAACACTTGTGCTTACAGGGTATCAAGCAGTGCTGGGGACGAGCCAATTTTGATCTTGCAATCGAAGCTAACATTTAGTTCAACATTACTTTCAGTTTCTCTAGCTGTGAAGAATTTGTTATATAGTTTTTCTTGCCATCAATAACCACTACAACTAACCCATCTCGCGTGTAGACACTAGTAGGATCAAATTTTCTAATGACTTTCTGTAGTAACTGTAGGCTGGAAGCACACAAATCTTCACGAATAACAATACCAGAATTTTTTAGTTTGCGTTTCTGTGCAAATACGTCGTCGGCACGCGGGCGATAACTTGTAAATTTAACAATAATGGCACGTGTACCACCCGGTTTCTTCTGACCGATACGGTGCGAGAGACATATATCCCTTGTACTCAAGTTCACGCCTAGCTTCTTTTGAAAAAGTTCCGAAAATTCGCAAACTATTAATGCGTTGGTATTGTTCTAAATCTTGTAGTTCATTTATTCTCTGTTCTCGCTCTGCTAACTCTTTTCGTAGGTCCTCAACTACATCCGTAGTAAACTTTGTTTTCTTCCAAACGTTTCACTACAATGTTTGACACAGATTCAACCACAGCATCCACTATTACCTTTATAACTTCAGGCATCTGTACAGCACGTTTTACTTCCTCCACTATTTGCGTCATTATTTCAGTCTTACCTGTAGTAGTAGGCGATTTGAATCCGTTAGAGCCACTATTGAAGCGAGTGCCTGGTGGTGCCATTTTTCAAACATACTGTTAAGGTTCAGCTTACAAACACTAATAATATGCACCGACGTTAGATTTTTACTTATCAATTTTGAGGATAAATACACTCTAGATGTATTTATATGACTTGACATTTATGATTTTACTGAAGCCGACGAACTCGTACGTCTAACGTGCCGCCATCTTGTCATTCGATCCTGAAGTTTCATGTATTGTCCAATTTTAACTGTAATTAATTATGGCTAATGTAAACTAAATGAATTATTCATTCCATACATTTGATATTTTCTCAGTTCATAATCGTATTAGAGTAAAATCCCAGAAGCAGCTCTGACAAATCATTTAAATTTTTTTTTTTTTGATGAGATACATATCTTGCCAAGAACCTTTTTTTAACAAGCTGCATTTTAAGTAATACTATAATTTTCTGGCTCTAAATGAATAATCCACGAGAGATTAAATCTTTATGGCTAGTTTGGATTGTACGTAATTTTGGCCGAAAGACTGGTACTTTTTAACGATTAAAGGTCAATTTTCTCGATCATTAGACGTTTATCGAGCTAAGTTTACCAAGTCGTTTTTGCTCACTACCTCAAAGGCCGAGCCCAAGAACACACAGACCACTAATTTCCTTAAACATTGCAGAAAATCCATATTTATGTTGACTCTAATATTTTATCTGCTACGGTAGTATTTGTTTGAGCTTCACGGTTAGTTTAAACTCTCAAATATTTAACAGAATTCCTTCCAGTCAGATTTATAAAGAATTATAATTCTGTGTATATATGCCAGAACCAAATGTGTTACACTTCTTACACACATTAACGACTTCGACAGTGTTTTGTCTTTTTAAACATATCACGTTCGAGATAGGAACAACAGAATTGTAGTATTGTAAAGAGAAATAATGATGATAATAAAACCAAACACGTTTCTTAGAATTTTTATTTTATCTAACAAAAACATTCATCTGTCTTTTCTCTCCTAAAATTCCATTTGTGTATTTATTTACTGTGAACCAGTTGACAGCAATGCAAGGAAACCACCTGCTGATCCCACAGACAGCACATAGTTCCTGAGATACGATTAAGGAAAACAATCTTCATTATTAATACCACATAACTAACAACAATAATGCCAAAGACTGCTTACCATTATCTAAGCTGTTGGTACGCAGCTATTTCTCTTATATATTAAACACAAACCACTAAATAAAATCGTGATATATTTTGGGATTCTAGGTAATCCCACACTCGGACGATAATTTATAAAACAACAGGATAAGAATGCTGTGCTGCCTATAGAATGAAACATGAAGAGAACACGAAAAATGTTGCCAGACTGTTTTATAAAATTTACCTACCATATGTCGTTTTAACATTTCCTGTCGTCCGAGGATGAGATCACATAGAATCGCGAAATAGCTGCATATCAACAGGTAAACAAAATGTCAAGTTTTCCCTCTACGAGATCTGATGAATACTTAATATTACTTAGGATTATTAATGTAAACAGGCGATTTCCAACGCTATACGGCAGCACAATATTTCGGTTTCTAATAATTTTTTTTTTTCCCGAAATGTAACTATGTTCTTACAATTTCACACCTAAAAATAAAATTTTCAGAGGAAAGTTTAAACCATTCAAGGTTTCTGTCCATGTCAACTGTACAGTCTTTTTCTCCTCACTGTTGACTGTTATAAATAACCAAACCTATAACAATTAAGCTATTTCAACAATCGATGAGAGAGAGAGAATAAAAAATTGGTATGGTCAAAAACCTCTAAATCGTTATGAACTTTCTCCTCTAAAAATTGGAAATTAATAAAAAGTCGTAAAATCCTCTAATGGTTATGAATTTTCTTCTCAGAAAGTTTGTACGATCTAGATTTGAATTTGTAGCAGCAGCATTCGAATTTCGTACAATATACATATATATTAAAATCGAGCTGCCAGCTAGCGAAAGAGACAATCGCTTTACACTAGCCTTAACAGTAAAAGTGATACGTAACAAAAAGAATAAAAATGGATAATTCTATGAGCTTTGCACGACATTCACAGTATACATCTCCACACTCAGCAGTATCGTCCTTTCTTATTAAGGGAAGTTGACTACTGTCAACAGTGAGAGCTTGTATTACCTTGCATTTAATACAGTATACGAATGTCAGCAAAATGTCACCGGTTGATTGACCAAAATGTTGCATGCAGCGCACGAAAGTGTTCATGACACCTAGCACCATGCCTCCCGAAATCGCGAACATTTCACGACGGCTGAGAGTGAATTATATTTTAAGGCCTTTAGGCAACTATGGCCCAGGCTGATCATGGAATGAATTGGTGGAATGAAGAATGTGGGAGAATCCCGAGAAAACCCATGCACACGGTGTTTGTCCGCTACAAAGCCCACATGGCATGAGCAGGGATCGATCCGACGACCTCTAGCACCAGAGGTGAGCGCTCTACCAACTGAGCTACAGTGGCCCAACGGCTGAGAGTCTTCAACTCCTTGTTCGTGTGCAAACGATGGTCAAAAGGTGCGGTTTCGTTTCTGCGATGATTGCATGCAATGATCGCAAGCAACTGCTGCACGCGTCACTGCATTGACATGTTGAAGGGAAATCAGTAGAGTCGGTTTGGTTTGTGCATCGGACGCATGATGTCGCATGCAACTATTGGAACGACTCCTCGGAGATAAGCCAAGCTGCAGCAATCGCGTACGTTGCAGGGTATTGTGCAGTTTACATTCGTGCCTTCTTTGAATTTGGAACTATTTTGTGCCAAATATGACCTTCAGCTGAGATGAGAATTGAAAACTACATCAAGAATTGGGCAAAAATGCTATGAAATTGTTGGTAAAACCCGAAAGAAAGAGAATACATGCACATGTGTAGTAAGTATGGTGCTCAATATATGGCAGCAGAGTACTGCAACAGCTTGAAGTAACACTATTGTTAATATTGAATGAAACTGAGTTTAATTTAAAATGCTGCTTATATTATTATTATAGTTGTCTGTAATCATGTATACTGTAAGAAACATTGTTTATAGAAGATCTTAAACTTGTAATGCACGAAAAGAAAGTCATATAAATGTATGGATATAGTACGGTGTCGCGCAAGCGCCAAATGCACAAACGAAACTACCCCCACTACATCCTTCCATCGAACGCGTTCATTGAATGCGGTCATTGCATGCGACCATTGCCAAAACGAAACCGCACCTAAAAACTGCGTCTTTCAAGTCAGACGTCGTCCGGAGTTGTTTAATTCTGGAAGCGAGATGCCAAAGCCAAATCACCGAAACGTGAGACTAGACGATCAGCCAGCAATCGGCCCAATGAGAGTCGTGTCATGCGACAAGTTCGTGCATGACGCCATCCTGAGCGACGGTGATTCCGTCCCAGCTCTGTGTGAACACGATCCAAATTCTTTGGTATCCCAACACCACTTTTCCAACATGGCGATTGACGATTCAGAATGTTGCCTGACTCTCCACTGTGTGACCACCTCAAACTACTGTGTCGCTATGGCACAGGCACAAGGCGATCTTATTGTTACGTTGTAATGCCTGCTAGGTTTCCGTATTGGAATCTGTTTGAATCAAGGTTGATTGATTTAAATCAAAGTGATTTAAATCAGATTATTTTTTTAAAAAATGATTTAAATCAAAAATAGATTTTTTTTTTTATTAAAAAAGTAGAAATAAAGTGCAGTATTTTTAATAATTCTGTGATTTGAGTCATAAGTAAGCTTTAAAATATACCCTTTAGTCCTTACGTAATGATATGCTCTTATGATGTAAACCAAAACCAAAGTGATCTACCTAGCATTTTAACGAACTATTTGATTGATTCATTTTGATTGGCGAAATTTTAGAAGAGAACGTAGGAACGCAATTCACATTATAAGTTTACAATTTGTATTCAGTATGTGTATGCTGAAGGATGAAAATGCAAAGCTGCGTATCCTCTATTGATTTGACTGCATTAAATAGCTCTCATTAAAATGAATTTTATCTAAGACCTTCAGGCAACTATGGATCAAACCGAATGGATATTGATGGGAGAATTCGTAAAATGAAGAAAGTGGGAAGAAACGAGAGAACCCTAAGAAAACCCAAGCACACGGTTTTTGTTCACCCTAAGTCACACGCCGGGATCGAATCTGGAACTCCACGGACCACAGGTGAGCGCTCTACCACTGAATGATCGTGGCTACAAAATAGCTCTCATACTTTATGGAATATTGTCATGGATTTTTTCCAAATTGATAGTGCAATTTCAAGGACTGAAAACCAAGTGAAATGAATTGAGTTTATCTTAGTAAACTTAATCCTAGAATATTTCGCTACGGAAATGTAGCCTGGAGAAAAGAGTCAATTGCGATTATAAAATTTACAACTGTTTAGGAAGAAAGGAAGATACAGTGGTCATTTTGAAAGGGAAGCTGATACATTGTAAATTGTTTCTTTTTCGAAATTAATTACGGGGTAATACCCCTCTGAAACCATTCACCGTATATCGACGAAAGTAACAGAAGTTTTCTACATGTTAACGTTCTTTGTAAAATATACCATAAGTAAGTAACGTCATATCTTCCTTCCTTCTTAAAATTATTACAAGTTGTTGTAATTGTCTATTTTCCATGGCTATCTTCTGCAGCGAACACTACATATTCGTGAGTTTTACTTTAGTTTTTACTGGTTAAGGTATGTGAAAGGAAAAAAAAACTAACTCAGCAGCTGAGTTCAATAAAAACCTCCACCGTCGCGATCTTTGTTTGCGCCACCCAACGTTCCACGGTGGAATAATTGATCACCTTCAAGACAATGCTTTCTGCCTCTTGGGTATCCGTGCTCGTATAAATAAAATTAATAAATAAATGGAGGAAAAATTAGGTGTCGAGAGCCAGGCTACTTGGAAAGCCTTGTTCTTTTGATAGTCGTGTATAGCTTACGGATGACAAATTTGAGTATACATGATTTAAACCGCTCAATGGTTAATAACTTTCAAAGCAATAAGGCCATGGAGTGTTTCTAAAAAATGGGCGACTTGCAAACGAACAGCATAATAAAAACAAACAAAGATCTGAAGTAAATTCCTTTCCGGGTGGCACAATCAGAATTTTCGAGCTACCTCAGTTTAAAACATAACTTGACAGAATTTATTAAATTCTTGTATTTAACTAATGACTTCGGCCCATCTCGAGTCCATTAGCTTCTAAAATCCACAACCATCCATGCCCCAGCCGAGATTCGAACTGGATCTTCGAGTCGCTGGCTTAGCGCCCCAACCCACACGAATACAAGGTCGACAATTTATAGAAATCACGCAAGATGCTTCAATAGCATAAATACCTACCAAACAACGGACAAAAAAAATATTCATATAACGAACTTTCAATATTTATAATCTTTGAAAAGGATACACTGTTGGTGTGAATGTCTTCAAAACGTAGAAGCTGGAAAAAATGATTATGGCAAGGAAGAGAGCATTGTTGTAAAATATAGAGAAAGTTGTAGCTTCATAATCTGCCACTTCATTCTTTTTCCAAAGAATCCTGCAAGTAAATAAAAGTCGTTAAATAGGTCAAGGGAAATTTCACAGGAAGCCTTAGCCCACTATAAAATGAGTTGTTCATACTTACGAGTGAATTTTTCTGTATATACATCTTTTAGCATTGCCTTTTACGTATCTAATTTTCCTAACGAATCCTTAGCATTAAAAAGGACGAAAATTTTTCTTCGCTAGTGCTTTTATTATCCCCTGAGATCTTGGAGACTTATTAACATAAAAGTATGAACTACTCAGTCTACAGGAATAATTCACATCATCACAAGGTAGAAAATGTTGGCAGTGTTAGCACAGAAAGGATATAATTATAGCACAGAAATAATTATAAAACTCCAAAATAATTTCATAACAGTCCTAATACTCGTAATTAAAAGTAAAATCTTATTCAATCTTCACTTGATTTTAACTGTCGAAAAAAATTTTGAACTGTTAACATTCCAAATGAAGATTGTAGATTTTGTATACTCAATGTCACGTCAATATTTGCCTATTATGATATTTATGAACAGCCAAGGACAAAATCTGGATAACCTATAGGTAACAAAGAGATCTACATTTTCGCTTCAGGCAAAAAACTTCACCCTATAGTATTTTTCAATTATCCTATCACTCCTTGTATACAGACAATTTTGATATAGAAATTTCTTTACTAGAAGAATATCGTCCTTTAAATATTTGAATTTGGCTTTAATGTTAGATGCATCTGAATCGAGATATATGATATCTCTCCTAACAATATTATGAAGTTTGTTTGCCAAATCTATTTCTAACACAATTATTGACGCGTTAACATGTGTATTCCAATATCAATTTATACCAACAAATAGCATCTAGATCCCCTTCTCTTGTAGGTTGATGGTGGGCAGTGTAAGGGCCTTAAAGACTCTTTTTAATCTTTCAAATACAATGGGTTAGTACATATTAAACTATTTTCCTTGATTCTGGAGATACCACTTGATTTACTTCCCCCCTCAGTGTTAAGGGTCTCTACAATACAAACTTGGTACAATTGTACAAAGTTGTAACGGAGAAAGGACTCCCCAAAACAGGTCCAAGTCTAAAGGAGAAAAATGAAACTTTTAAATTTAACTGGCACTAAAACGAAATGGAAACTTACTGCTTGTTCCATGAAGATTTTGAGTATACCTTATCCCTTATGAGAATTTATCCTACAGAAAAGGTGTGTGCTCTCATTATTGTTTTTAGCTGCAAATTAATATCTGAGTCCACAATAACACAACCTTAATCAATGTCATGTCTACAATACAATACTGTTGGAGTATTTGTTAATAATAATAAAAAAAGTGAATCAGATTAAAATCTTTCAACTCCCCAAAGTACCAGAATCTCACATTGTATATATTTTCACAACCAGACCTGAAGATTCCTTCGTAAGAAATCTTCTAAAAAGATGTAAATACAAGCAATGTTCGTACAGCTGGCCTACATTCAACCCAAAGTAAAAAAGTTCTGTCAAACACATTATATCTTCATGTTCAAGACTAAAGAGCTTAAATGTATTATATATATATATATATAAAAATCCACCAGTGCACCAAAAGGTGACTGATTAAACATATGTGGAACGTAACATCTATCCTTTATTAAGAACAATCAAAAAATATTAGTAAAACTCAAATAGCAACAGAGGTATAAAAAACTGCAAATTTCGAAAAACTTAATTCGCTTCGAAAAACTTCTCATGTGAAATTTTGTAAATGTAACTTACGCCCTTCTGTCTTGAACACGACGATATTAAAATTCGGAGTTATATAACGACGATATTAAAATATGGAGTTACATACAGTGGTTCGAAGTTACAGTAGTATCACAATAAATGCTACTATAGATAGGATAACTATTAACTTCCATTCAGTAGGACCACGACGCTGTTAACAGAGTATGTTATGTTTTACTATATTTTGCTTATTTATTATTATTATTGTTATCTTAAAGGTGATTCAGTGTATCTGGAAGTGATCCCCCAATGCTTTTTACATATAGAAAGTGAAGGGATACTTATATTTGAATCGTATTTCTATAAGAGAAAGTTCAAACCGCTTACTTTATGTTCAACTAATTACTTTTAATTCAACTACTGTGATTTGAAAAATGTATTGTGTACAACTAGGTTGTCAATACTCATATGGAAGGTAATCAGTAAGTTTTTCTAATTTATTTATGGCCTTTAGGCATCACAGGCTAAGGCCGGAATAGGGTCGGGAAGAGGATATTGGAAGATAGTCCGCCAGGTCCTTCTTTTTAGGTACCATCCTGGCATTTCCTGATGTGAATAAGGAAGAACTCTGGACAGCCTCAGACGAACATCTGTCTATCTGACTCTATATACGTACCGTTTCAACTTTACTACAAAATTTAACTTTACGACAGACTTGGAAGCGGAACCCGTTTTTACTATGGAGACCGCTTGTATATATAATAAAAGTCAATTTATCGGGGCGAACATGTGAAGGATCAACTAGCATAAAGTAACTTAAATCACCTTTCATCTTTCTCTTTTTTGCTCATTTTCTTATCTTCTGCCAGTTTCTTCGTCATTTCTCTGGTCACTGCTTCTTCACGCTTTACTGCAACCTATAAAATCAAAAAAGAGAAATAATCACTTGAAAAGACACAAAGAATTTCACCATTTCGTTAAAAAAAAAAAAGAACGAAATAAATGCGCTGTCATTACTACATAAGAGCACTGAGACATAACTGTCTTAGGATTCAACTTTCGTTACATCTGTCACCATCTCACGAAGCAGAATAAAAGTGAACATATGAGGCATGACTTTGCAAAACTCGCCTTATCCACTTCTTTTTCGAAATTGAGTTAAGAGTTGGATTCTATAGTGTTTGACATGCTCTTTACGAAAATAATTTTAATTTTATTTACAACTGACTATAACTAATAGTAAATGAGGACTTAATTTAGCTTGCCGGTGCAAAACTTGCTATACCGCTTCACTCCGACCAATCATAGGGCTCGTTGGCTGTAAGAATTATGGGTATTCATGTGAACAGTATGGCTCAGGACCTGTCTGCTTTTCTTACTCTTATGAACGTTATATTAGGAGAGTTGTCAAGAAATCAAAGCTAAAGAAAAAACTAAAAAGGTATATAAAGTTGAAAGCTAAAAATATCAAAAATTGAAAATATAAAGAACTGTTATTCTGCCGGAAACACTTTATGGTTGCGAAAGTTGAGAGTTTGACTGACACATACACATAAATAGCGTGTGTTTGAAAATAAGGCTTTGGGAAAGATTTACGGGACGAGATAACCGGAGAATGGAGGAGACTGTATGATGAAGAACGGACTGTATGACTTACTCGACATTATAAAAATAATGAAATCACGACTGCTAAGGTGGGCAAGCCGTGTATCCCGGATGGTGGAAAAACGAAGGAAAAAGGCCGCTGTGAGGCTCGAGACGTCGTTGGGATTACAATATTAGAAGCGATTTTTCGAGAAGTAGATGTTCATGATGAAAACTAGCTTGATGTTGCTCAGGATAGAATCCAATGGCCAACGTCTGGTAATATGGCGTCTCCTTAGCACAAGTCCCGCACCTGTCTATTTTCTCTCCTACCATGTGAAAACGCTTTTGCAAAACGTTGTAGCTTTTCTATTGTGTTTGTGAAGTTCCTGTACGCCTGTCTTGGTATTCTAATATGTAAGTACCTTTTTTTAACTATCTTAAATATATATAGATAGGTAAACTTGGGAATTCAACAGGAACAAATGTTCTAACCATTCGCTACGCTGCCAACTGACAGTATATGAGCTGATCGAGTAGTTTAGTTTATAGTCCTTGAGATGGTGGAGCTAAGGTGTTAATAATGACAATAAACTAAGAATTATAATTTTACAAAGTCAACTAAAGACAGAAGATAAAATAAATATAAAAAATATTCACAATAACTCCTATAATTACAGAAAACAGAACAACAATACCCAACCCCCATTACACACAAATAAATAAATAAATATATATATATATATATATATATATAAAGTAAATTTTAGACAAATAAAGGAGAAAAAAGGATTACTTACAGCTTACTAACGCACTAGATCACACATATTCACATGTACACACAAAAAAAGTCACTATATTTTGTGTATTCACACTTTCTCAAGTAGAGAGGAAGACAGCGAAGTTCACGTGTTCACAAAGTAAAAGTTTGAAGAGAGAGTGGCGACACGTAGCGGACAAAGCATCAAAACTGGAGAATAACTGACTGCCATAGCACGTTGATATCCGGAACTTGAAATAATAATAACTGTATAGCGTGTAAGTACAAGGTGGGATCGTGGGTCGAAATGTGTTGAAAATGCAGAGGAAAAGGGGAGCTTAGAGTTATTGAAGGTTAAGGGCAGGTTTTATTTTCGCGCTCAAACCGTGAATGAAGGCATTCTCCCACAGACGGCGTGTTGAGGTGCTGGTCGTAGGGGGTAAAATATGGATTATGGCAACCAGGAAAGATAGATCAAAATTGGTATTGTGGGACTCGGTGCGCAAGGAAACTGGGGCATCCGGTTTGTTGATAGTACAGAAGTGACGATGATTATTAATTCGAATGTTAAAAGCACAACTTGTTTCCACCACACAAAAGGCATCACAGAACTTGCAGGTTAGGATGTATATAACATTAGGGGTATGGCATGTAACCTTGGGATTGAGGGTGTACCGACCATTAGAAGTATTGATAATGATTGTGGGAGAAGTGATGAAAATGGAGAAGACCTTACATCTGGGTCTCTGGCATGTCTGTGCGCCGGTTTGGTGTGGTGGTTAAGGAGGGATTCGTACGGACCAACATATTTCTAAGATTAGGTGGATGTTGAAAAACTAATCTAGGTTTGGTGGGGAATATTGATCTTGTGTCTGGGTCAGATTGGAGAATGTGGAAATTAGAGTGTACGATTTGTTTGACCTTGGTTAGTTTAGGATGGAACTGGGTGATTAGAGCCTGTGGGTTGGATTTTTAAGTGGGTTGAGTGTGTGAGGATGCACGACGGATCTGTTTGGTTACAAGGTTAGAAGGTTAGCCTCGGTTGACTAGAGCCACCTGGAGGCGTTGGTTGTAAGTTTCAGCAGCAGAGGTGGTGGAATTCAGGCGTTGTCCTCTGAGGGCAAGGGAGAAAGGAATCGCTTTCTTGGTGTGGTAAGGATGGGAACTTGAGTAGTTTAAATACTGCATATATATATATAAAGTTCTTTATTATTATTATTATTATTATTATTTTGTTATTCCAGTGTTAATATTTGTACTCAAGCAGTTACAACTAGATTCGGAAGGAAATGAATGAACTGTACACGATTTGCGTTAAAAGTACTACAGCCAATTACCGTTGAGAGCATCAATCTGTAGCACAAATGAATTTTCAGTGGTGCTATTAAAATGAAACTTCTAGTCTTTATGTTTGTTAATTATTTGAAGAACAAACAAGATTAGCGCAATCGCAGGGGATTCCCCAAAGGAAGTAGGGGACTAGGGGATTCCGGAATAACCAGGAGGGACAGGAAGAGAAATGAACCAGTTAGTGGGAGGAGACCCCTTAATTACTCTTGCTTTAGACAATATGACCATCTGAGCCGATGAGGAAGAAGACAGCTAAGTCTTTTGAGTGAATTAGTTCTACTTTCAAAACTTGAATAGATTTGTTCAACAATTTTTATTATATTTTAAAAATAAAACCCACATAATTGAAACGTAATGACCTTTTAGAAATATATTGAATATATTTTTAAAATAAAATCCAAATAATTGAAACGTAATGACCTAAAGGTCCTCCGGCTTTGGCAATAGAGAAGGCACAAAATTCAAATCAGTTGCTTTCTTTCCAACTCGTAGACCTCTCTTTTTCCAAATGTATGAAAAGCACATTTCTAGAAAATATACCTATTGAGATCGGTACGATATGAAAGTGTATATTTATATATATATATTAACACGCTAGCGGCCATAATTTTGAAGATATTTGAACCAAATTTTAATGTTAAAGGGTCCCTGCTTCAGTCAAATAAGGTTTATTTGTTGCCAAGATACATTCTTTGGCCTCTTCGATAGTGATTTACTAAACCGATACCGCTTACACACGCCAAGAATATAACTAAATATATAATTGGAAATGCTTAATCAAAGTTAAGGATTATAACTATGAAAATAACTTTGGCTGCCGAATTGATTTTTTGATAGAATACACAGCCTAATCGGGTAAAAAAAAAACAACAATTTTGTGTATGCATGATTACAAGAATTACGGTTGTACATTACTTTTGTTTTACTTGCCTCCTTTCACCCTCTTGTCTCGATTTCATGCACCAATCATAAGGTAATGAAGAAGGTTGGAGGAAACGGGAAAACCCACCCAATGTCAGCGTCTCCATAACCTCCTTATCTTCCGCTGTTAAGTCCCCCATCCAACGTTAAAAAACATGGGGCCCCCACAGTAGGTAGAGACTAGCTGCAGAGCTCCAGAAATAAAAAGGTTACGTTGCGACTAACAAAAGACAAAACAAAAAGCAACAACAACACTTTGGGATGGAAGGGAGATTCATTGAGATTGACCCTGCAGGCGCGAAATTTGTTTATTTACGTAATTGGCTCCTTCCACTTCCTTTTCTAGTTTCAGGGTAAAATGTAGAACATGGAAACCAATTCTGGGTGACGATTAGCCTGCAAGTACAAGCTTAGAACGAAACTTGGGGCCTGTTTCACGAAAGTACAAAAAACATCCTTTTTCTTAGTAAACTGGGATACCGGGAGAAAAAAAGGTAAAAGAAAAGAGAAATACACTCAAAAAGAAAAAAATTTCTTATTGAGAATTGGGGGCGAACCCCCTATGGGGGTCTGGGGACAGCGCTCCCAGCGAAACAAAGCGAGTATTTTGTTTCGGGTGCTTTCTCCCTTTCAGTCGTAAAAATTGGGAACTAAATTTAATTAATACTCGAGATTCGTGTTGGAATTTTCTTTTCTAAACTTCATTTTCCCTTTGTGCTTGTCTTGTATTCTTCACAAAAGGCAAGCGACCCCCACCTTCCTTCCCAAGGTTCTGAAACTTTTTATAGTAATTAAATATATCTAAAATAAAATTTTCGTTGTGGTCATGATCCAGAAAGAGCTGTAACAAATATCATACTTTAAAAAAAAAGTTAAATATTTTGAATTTAGTTTAACACCAATTAATGTAAAATATAATAAAAAATAAACGTAACATTAAATTGAAAATATTTTTATATATATATATATTCCTCTCCCAACCCGTCTGGTCAGCGTGGGAGCAGTAGACCAACCCCTTCCTTCGGGGAGAGGCCTCATCCACTAGTGGATTGAATATGGCTGTGATTTATTTATATATATATATATATATAACTAGTACAACGAAAAGCCGGAAGGGCAATATAAGGTAAATTTAAGACAAACGAAGGAGAAAAAAGAATTATACTTACAGCTTAGTTTCGCATCAGATCACACATATTCACATAAAAAAGTCGCTATATTTCGTGTATTACACGTTTTCAAGTATAGAGGAAGAGAGCGAACCCACATAAAAAGCATCACAGAACTTGCAGGTTAGGATGTATATAACATTAGGGGTGTGATATGTACCCTTGAGGTTGAGGGTATACCAACCATTAGCATTCTCCAGTTTTGATGCTTTGTCCGCTACGTGTCGCCACTGTCTCTTCAAACTTGTACTTTGTGAACACGTGAACTTCGCTCTCTCTTCCTCTACACTTGAAAACGTGTAATATACGAAATATAGTGACTTTTTTATGTGTATATGTGAATATGTGTGATCTAATGCGAAACTAAGCGAAGGGCATGTTTTTGAATATCTTCGGAAACACAGTAAAATAAAGTACTAAAGGAATCAATAATCTTAATTGCATTTTAAAATCAACCTGTCCCATACTCGAGGACCACAAGGTTGAGAAATGATGGCTTAGCTTATTTTTCATTTATTCTTTTACTCAGACTCATCCGCTTCTTCTTCTTCATTACTATTATTATTTATTTATCCCAGTTCTTATCCCTCTTATCTCTTTTAGGAAGGCACTTTATGAGTCTCGCTACTCTTCTTCCGTCACTGTTGTGGGTTTTCTCTGACTACTTTAGCAAGTCTCCTGCCTTCATCACATGACCACACTGTTTGTTAGAAACGTTATTAACATCCTAAATGAGCTGGCGGGTTCCGAACCACTCCGTTCAATGGATCCCGGCGGGCCATTAACAAGTGACCACGTGAACAGAAAGCGAGCGCGCTAAGCCCTCCGCTCATCCCGTAGTCTTGACCACACTGTTACCCATCTTTCATTACAGCAGTGTATTTTTTTATTTACTTTCATTTTACATTGTAAAGTTAAGGTTGGTAGCCTTGCCATTCCACTTAATCAAGATACATGATTCACGTATCAGAAGACAAATACTCTTTAACTACTCGTCACAGTGTAGTCGCTCCTGCTACAGTTCCTCATTTTCTATTCCCTTCCGTGATCAGACCTTACCGGTGAATGCTAGTAGTGGAGCGGCATAACCAAAAAATCGTGGAGGTTAGCAGAAACCAGAGACAAGGAAACAAAGGATATTACTCATATTAGGCAAAATTAAGAATGACCAAGGATTAGTGCTTACCGATGAAGACAGGATTAAAGAGAGATGGGCCGAATATTTCGAAACGCTCCTAAATGAAGAAAATACTAGAAAAGTTCTTAGCGACGGAACCCCAAATCCTGGACCAACGCCAAGAAGAAACCGAGAAGTAGAAAAAGCAGTAAAGAAAATTAAGACTGGAAAAGCTACAGGTCCTGACTGCATACCAGTAGAAGCGTGGAAGAGTTTGGGACCAGAAGGTATAGATATTGTATGGGATCTGAAGCAAAAAAAAAATCTATGAACAAGAAAACATGCCGACTCAGTAGAGAGTGAGTGTTATTGTACCAATTTTTAAGGAGAAGAGAGATATATTGGCGGAAACTATAGAGGAATCAAGCTAATGTCACACATGATGAAGATTTGGGAGAAAATTATAGAAGGAAGATTACGAGAAGAAACATCAATAGGAGAAGCACAATTTGGATTTATGCCAGGAAAAAGTACAACGGATGCAACTTTTATATTAAGACAAACTATGGAAAAGCATCAGAAGCAAAAAGGATTGCATATGGTCTTTATTGATTTGGAGAAGGCCTACGACAGAGTACCCCGTCAGGAAGTATGGAGATGCTTGAGGAGAAAGAGTGCCAGAGAAATATGTAAGAATGATCCGAAATATATATACAAGAGCTAGGACACAGGTAAGAAGTAGTGTGGGATTGACACGCCAAATCCCTGTTATGGTTGGATTACACCAGCGTTCAGCCTTAAGTTCGTACCTCTTTAACATAGTCATAGACGTTATAACTCAGGATGTGACAGATGAAGCCCCCTGGTGTATGTTGTTTGCCGATAATATTGTACTACTAAAGGACACAACTTGAAAGAAAAGTAAGGAGTTGGATGAAGTATCTGGAAGATAGAGGCCTAAAGATTAGTAGAAAGAAAACTGAGTATCTTGAGTTTAACGGAGAAGGAAATGGAGAAGTGGTGTTGCAAGAAGAACGATTAAATAAAGTGAAAGGTTTTAAATATTTAGGCTCAACTGTTACTGGGAATAGCGATTTGGACTCTGAAATAACACACAGAAATCCAGAGGGATGGCGAAATTGGAAAAGTAAGTGACGTTCTCTGCGACCGCAGAATCACGGCGAATAATAAAGGGATGGTTTACAAAACAGTGGTTAAGACCAGCAATGATATATGGAGCAAAAACATGGTCAATAAAGAAAACACAAGAAAAGAGATTAGATGTCACCGAAATGAGAATGCTACGCTGGATGCGTGGGATAACAAGAAGAGACAGTGAGAAATATGAGAGTAAGAGGTACAACCAAAATTGTAGAGATATCTAAGAAGATACATGAAGACTGCAGTGGTATGGACATGTAATAAGGAGAACAAATGACTATGTAGTCAAAAGAGTGATGGCAATGGAAGTGGAGAGCAAGAGAGGTAGAGAGAGGCCAAGGAGGAAATGGATGGATAGGGTTAAGAAGGATCTCGGGGAGAAAGGTCTGTAAGGGAAAGAATTTCAGGACAGGGCTTTGTGGAGAAGACTTATCAGAAACGTCGACCCCACGTAGGTGGGTAAAGACTGAGAGAAAGAAAAAGAAGAAGAAGACAGTGCTTTTTCTTAAGCAGCAGATAGAAGAAAGCTCAAATAGCTCTGTGCACCAGCAAAACAATCTAGTTGTGCTTAAGGCACGTGATTTAAATTATTACGCTGATAGAATACATTATTAACAATAGCATCATTTTTCAATGATAATTTGTATTGACACGACTATAGCTTTTTAAGCAACTTTAAGAAGCTGTATTTCAAAGAGGGGTTTGAATAACAGAATGAAACTTTCCGGAGTTTTTGAATATAAACAAAGGAACTTCTATGCGAAATTTACTTCATGTACTCCCTCCCCATTTTGACTTACAATCCCTCAAATTGACAAATTTGAGTTATTATGAAATTGAAGTCTCGATCGATATTAAGAAAAGGAAATGACACAGGAAGTTAATTTTTTTCTGTCATTACAGTGATAACAGTAGATAATAACAACAAAGTAAACGGCTTGTTATTGCTCTCCATTCAATCAGGAAAAAAAATCTAAAAATGAAAATTTCACCTATACTTTACAACTGTTTAAACTACGCTGTCCGATAGCCATTTTGAGGCCAGAACTTAAAGACCTAGCTTTAAATATTATCTGAGGTGTCTATATTTTAAATGCTTTTGAATTACTGAATTATTCAAATATCTCAACTGGTTTGTGAAATAGGTGAACTTTACGATTTACTGCATTCAACAAAATTTTACAGAACCCCAATTTTTGAACACCCTGTATATCGTGAACTATGAGCAATAAAATTTTTCAACTTTGCTTGTATATGGCATTCAATGTACCAAATATGAAGAGAATCAAAAATAGTCGAGCGACCAATTGTTATTTTATTTGTCGAAATTCTCTGGAATGACCCATGAACGTGTACATTATGGGTATATCTTCCGCCAAGTAAGTTCTAAAAGACTCTATTTAGTAGATTGCTGTGCGTGTTTATCAGTTTCCTGGTTTGTCGCTTTAAACTCTAGTTTCAGATATATTTGTTTCACTCATTGGTCTTAGAATTTATTTTCTTTTTGCAATTATTTCGCTTGGTTTGGAATATTTTAACTTGGCGGTCATCCTTCTCCTTTTGTCCCAGCTCTTTGTTGCTTGACCTTTGGTACACAAATTATGGCTTCGTCATTTTCCATTTTGGGATTGAGGTTCCCTTTTACACTCTCGGTTTCATTCTCTGAATTCAGTAATACGATTCTTCAATTGATAAACTTAGTGATTTACATTTCCTGTTTTCTCCCTTCTCTTTTATTTGAGGATCACATGGTTAAGCCCTTAAAACGGCCGATTTCATGTCTGTCAGTGCCAGTTCTCTCTCTTTTGCTGATGTATTTTGGTATGCTGTTAGCTATGTTTAGTTCTTATTTAGTTAAATGCTGTACATCGTCAATTGTTTTGTGTGAAGGGAGCTTATGCTACTTAGTTTCAAGTTCTTCGGTCTCTAATATGCGAATAACAATGTGCCCAGGGTCATCCCCACTTACCAATTCTCTGTCATATTTTCCGAAATACAGCTGTGACAGACGTTGCTTATAACAATTAGAACTTCGAGGATAAACATCAAAATATCCACATCTCTATATTTCAGAGGGAGCAGTGAGCTGTAGGTTGAAATTATCGTAAAACAATTGGAAAAAAGTAAAATCCAAATATCACTGGTATTATTACAAACGGTTATGTATATACTTGTAGATTGTATATGAAACCTTACACATACAGCGATCTTGTAAATCTGTACCTTTTAGCACACTCAAAGCAGAAATTTCCTTTGACTTGCCGGAGTTTAACGACACCTGCGGCGACAGACAGGACATGGAGGTGGGACAACAAGGAAACAGTGACAAGAGAAGCGAGATTGACCCCATCGAAGTTCCCAGAAAGCCAGCAAGGGCGCAGCTAGTCCCTCTAGGCCAAACTATTTGTTGAGAAGTGACAAGGAAGAATGTTTTAGAGCACTGCCTAAGCTACTATACAAACAGCACCTTCCGCAACGCGTCAGAGATCAGGAAAGGGGATACGAGTTAGCAGACCCTTAATAAGACTACAGATAACTGACTTCAATTTGGTTAAAGTTTATCAAAGCATTGTCGAATATCGAAGAGTTATCAGTCTAATTACATAAATATCCTAACTCTAGTTACCAAAATTAATCTGCGAAGGTTTAATTAAGTAACAACGAGGAGGTCATCAGTAACTACAATTAGTACCAAAGTAGGAAGGAGAGTGCGAATTCACCTTGGAAGAACGAAAATTCACAAAATGACTTGATTTTTCTGGTAAGAGTTGATCACCGAAAACAAAAAAGTTACGAGAAACAGTAATGTGGAGCGACTTGCAATACATAAAATGCAATGGTACGATTATGAGAATTTAATAAAAGCACATAAAGGCTACAGCCAGGTATATTCAGAAAAAGTTCTAGTGAAGACCACCAGCTGTTCATCGATTTTAAGAAAGCATATGATTCTATTAAAAGGGAAAAATATATAATACTCTGGTACGATTTGGAATTCCGAAAAATCCTTCACCTAATGAGGATATGTTTGTAACCAAGTAAGCAATATACGTATAGATAATAATATGCCAGCTTTCTTCGAGATTCTCAGTGGACTGAAACAAAGTAATGCCTTGTCTCTACAACTAATGAGCGGCCGTAGCTCAGTTTGTAGAGCGTTGACTTAGCAATCGGAATCTCTGGGAACGATCCCAGTGGCCGCTAACCCTGACTGAGGTATTTCCTCAATTACACAAAACTATACTCTGGACGAAAACCTTCCATTATCCTTTTCCCCATCTTATACCGTCCTGAGCCTGAGATGCCTAAAGGCCATAACTAAAATTCAATTCTATTTACATTAGAAAATGCCATTCTAAAATTAAAGAAGATAACAAGTGATTAATATTGAATGGACTGAACCAGCTGTTCGGTTATGCGGATGATGTAGATTTAATAGGGGACCATACATATGCACTACAATGTTCTAGTAGAAGCTTGCGAGGAGACAGGCCTACAGGTGAACGTAGAGACAACAAAATATATGATAAACCGAAACACACAAGATGAAGAAGTAAACAAATTTAAATACTTGGGGACCTATGTAACAAACAATACAAGAGGTCACGGGATAAAGCATCGGGCAACGCACTTTCAATTCCGTCTAAAAGTTTCTAACCTCGCAATCAATAGGAAGAAAGTTAAAGGTGAAAATATACAGAACAGTAATTCTGCCGTTTTGTGAAAGTGGAAGCACGACCCTGGCAGATGAATATAAATTGTAAGTATTCGTAAATAAAATTTGGACAAAAATATACGGGCCGAAACGGGACAAGATAACTGGAGAATGGAGGAGACTACATAATGAAATCACGATGGCTAAGATAAGCAGGTCGTGTAGCTCCGATGGGGGGAAGGGAAACTAAGGTTATAATTCATCGTGGTTGGGAAGCGGAAGGAAAAAAGTCTGTTAGAAAGACGAAAACGTTGTTGGGAGGGCAATATTAGAAGGGATCTTCGAGAGGTAGACGTTAATGATGAAAACTGGTTTTACCTTGCCCAGTATAGAACCCAATGCCAAACGTTTGTTACTGCGACGATGAACTTGCGATTTCCGTACGTCAGAAAGTTAGTGAATAACAACAATAATGTAACTATATATCTATACGTATACGTAATAGACGCCAGGATGAAACTGAATGATTTGATCTTGGTAACAGGAATTATTCAAGTATTGCACTGACTTGGATTCCTTAACACGAGCGGAAAAGTTATCCCAAATGCGAAAAGAAGTAACTACAAAGGAAATGTTAAAGAAATTAAGAGTAGTGTTGCCGGATGGATAATAGCATACTTTTAGTGCAGATTGATATAGTACGAGTTTTGCATTTCTGAGCTTTATATACCCTAATAATAAACTGTGTCCTTACTTCTTGTGTTCACGGTGAAAGGAAAGTAGTGAAATCAATTGACGTCAAGGCATCATCCCTAATTCATCTGGTGTGATAAAGAAACCAAGGAAAAGCGCAGACTACGGTCGGCACAAAGACAGATCGAAGCCACACCATCTCCCCACTGTTACCCGAATACTTGATTATGACTCGCTGTGAATGAAAAGTTTTCCATATGAAAGGTCTATGGTCAGAAACCCCGAAACTTTCAATGTACAATGGGAGTCTTGGAATTGGTCGTAGTTTCAACTAAACCTATTGGCACAAGCCTTAGATGCCATAAGACATAAATAAAATTTAAGCTAATTGAGCTAGTTCCGCATACTAACTATAAGTAGTGTCGAGTCGCTCTTGCTGTCATCTGAATATCAGAATACCACACTATCACATATTTGAACACAGGCGATTGCCAGTTTTGATCTGACCTTCTCTACCGCACTTAGAAAGAGGACTGGTGTATGTCGTTCCACAGGCTAAATCACATTATTAAATCACTAATAGTATGGATTCAGTTATTTGATAAAGCTATAACAAAAAGAAATCTGCGCCATTGCCTGACGACTGTCAAGCGTCTTGATGTTCGTGAGGAAAGAAGCGTACGCTAAAGAAAATTAGAAATAATTGCACAGAAATTAATTGTGTAAAATAATCGATATCTGCCACACAGTTTTACGAAAACATACTACATTAATATCAATTTCTAAATCTCTTACGCCAGTGGTTTACACCCTTTTCCAAATCTCAAACCCCTTGAAGCCAATAAAAATTCGTCGCACCGCCCTCCTGTTCACGCCGCAACAGGAAGTGAAATAAACAACCTAAAACAATAATCATTATTGGTAAGTACAAGTAACTTATTCTACCCTACACATTTCATACAGACTAACTGAAGAAATAATAATAATAATAAACTACAGCATGCTTTTTCTCATTTTTATTATGTCGAAAAAGGTACGTAAAGCAATTTTTAATATATAATTTGATTCGCGGGCTACCAGGGTTCCACAGAGCACATGGTTGGGAAGCATTTCTGTCTATATTTCTATCTACTGAAGAGAAGGGCGAAGCTACGCCTCCTCTAATCCCCTCTTCCGGATATTATTATTATTTAAAATAAGTCTTACCTTGTGCTTTAGAACAAATTTTGTATTCCTGTAGGCAAATGCTACAAGATATGTGCTTACAAGGGTAACGACAACAAACAGTAACGTAGACGAATACAAGTCAATCATATGGATCCTCCAGAACAACCCTATAAAGAGAAAACCAGAACTATTGAGTTTAACTTCTACGAGAATAAACAAAATTGTAATATCGTCGCCGTTCATACAAAACCTGCTATGTGGAAGATTCGTGGAAAATGAGATTTTTATACGCGAAAGTACCCATCATCCCACGCGTTCTAAAGAAAGAAAAAAAGTTCACCACAACATCGTTTGACTACCAAGTTATCTTCGTGTAAATTAGTGTTGCTGTAACTTACATAGTGCATAAACCAAATAGCTTTTTGCTTCTCCTGTAAACTGAGATACTTACACATAGCAGCTTTTCAGTGACAGGCGACGATATATATACATTAACGCGAAGAGGTTACATTGCCAAAAATACGCATAACTTACATCATCATATCTCCAAATTTTCTTTGGGACAAATACATTTTTCAGTTGCCATAGAATAATAAGTTCAATTTCCCTCACTTCCTACGACCCTTTGGAGTATTTTCCATACCTATGGTCACAGGGAAACCAATATAATTACTTTCATACCTATGCGGCCTCCACCAATTCCATAGTCGCCTAACCATTCCTTTATACATTGCAACAATACACTTTTTCACAGAGAACAATGTTGTTATGAACATACCTTAACTACTTACAATAGGCAATAAGCTCGCAACATTTTATTATTATTTATTTTCCACTTGTTTAATAGTAATAACAATGGCTCAGTGTACCAACATGGAAAAGTACAGTTCTTATACTTGCAAACAGTCCTGTGAAATTTTCGCTCTAAATAATATTAAATTCTACGTGGCTCGAAACACAATACAAACAGATCTTTCGAACATTATTGTATCTGCAGCACTTACAATAAATGTCTACATAACCACGATTTGTGAGGCAAACATTCCTCCCTCATGTTCACATCAGTCTGCGCCAAATCCCCCTAATCTACATAAATGCAGCATGAAGCAGAATCATTCATGGTTCGCATTATCGAAATGGGACGGTAAAATTCTCTCATTTCCAAGTTTTTTCATTGGTTTTCCCAGATGTTTGCTGTTTTTGATACTCTCCCTGACTTCACCCTTAAACCCAACTTTCCTTGTTTTTGGTCTCAGCCATGAAACAAAATATTCGAGAAAGTTTTACTTGTACGATCACCACGCTCTGGGTAGATAAAATGTACAATTATTAAGTGTGAGAAGCTTGCTCTCATGTACCCTGTATTACAATATTTTTCTCTCAAGGATGAATTTTCATCAGAACGTTGCATTGTCTGGGAGTCAAAACATCGAAGGCAGACATATATATGTTCCCCGCTCAACCCTGCGCAAGACTCGGGAGTGCTAGAGATATACTGGGACTGTTGAGCAGGACAAATTCAGAAATATTTGGAACAGAAATTGATGACAAATATTTTATCATCAATTTCTGTGTAAATTATATGCATGAGAATGAGTGGTATAAAGCGTACATATGGCTAAACAGCTGGCTGACCTAAACAGAAGTTTATAAAACTTTACGATGGAGTGAGACTCCTGGTTTGCATAAAGCACTACTTGGAAAAATTGAGCAAAGAATAGAAAGGGTTTGAAAAATACGAAGCAAGAACTTGGATGTAACTAAAATCACGGAACCTTACCCAATCTAATTCTTGTTATAAGTGTAAAAATTTTAAAGGTAGGAAAACGTTTGAAAGTATTTTATTTAGTATGCAAGAAGTGGTTTTCGGGATCGAACCAAATCAGTGTTAGTATACTGGCACTACATCGTATTATTTCCCAATGAACAGATTCATTAACCTGTGAAAGAAGCGGTTAAAAGATGTAATGCTGCAGTTTAACTACTTGTGCTATAGAGCACTGGAAACAACTCACAATGCGACGTATTATGTTCCTATAACCAGAAAACCTACTAAAACGCGTGGGAAACAACAAAATATAGCCTAATGTGAAATTTAAGATGTGCTGATAAAAGGGCACAAAACTCAGGTTAAAAACGCTAAAGATTTAAGTCCTTATATCTTTAGTACGCAACGCAATTTCAATTACATGATTTTCAATGTTTTATGGCGCTTACAGTGCCGATTTTGAAGCAAAAGCAGGGTTTGATGTGAGTCGAAGTACACACCTGAGAAGGGTCCTTCCATTCATATCATCATACGATTTGCCTTTGAAAAAAACGAATGAAAATCACGTTATTCCAGGTGCATTATAGCCTATAAAAGAAATGAAGTAACTACTATTGTGGATTTAAACACAGGTTTGGTGCCTGAGGAACTGAACAAATTCCCCAGGAGAAAAGTTGAAAAATTAAGTAAGTGCCACTGAAAACTAAGTCATTCTAATATAAAAAGTACATTCAATTTTTCTCGAAGGGCATCAGTTTCACACAGGCATTAAAAGCGTGTTCAAGACAACAGTCTTTTATAGAACACAATGTAGTTTTTTTTTCATTGTTTTTCTTGTGCTTTCTCATGGTTTTTGGAGCAAAATCATGGATCTGAAATGCACTGCGTACTACAGAAACAAGGACTTACTACGCGTCTTAAACATGGGTTCTGTGCCCTTTATCGGTTTATGAGCACATCTTAACTTCCACGTCTCTATTTTCCACGTGTTTTGGTAGGTTCCCTAATTATAGGAACAAAAAAACGTAGCATTTGAGTAGTTTCCAGTGCTCTATAGCAAAAGTAGCAGAACTGCTATTTTACTCCGCCCCCTACCAATACAGTAATACTTTATAAGAGCTCCTTGTGTTGTATGGCGTTGTATGTTGTTCACAAGAGTTATTTTGATTATTTGGCATCCAGAACTTCCTAAACCATGTGCAGAATTAAGTGTTATAAGGACATCTGCAGTACGTAGAAAAAATATTGAAAGTTCTAAGTTATCTAGTAGAACAGCAGTCCACCATGTTGGTTCCTGTTTTTACTTCTGCAGAATATATGTATTAGGAAATATAATAAAATTAGTGACCAAGGGCACGTGGAGCTTAGGTAAGTCAAGTATGGTGTTTTTTTTTTTTATTAAATACTCGATTAACGTGTTTTTTCAAGCTATCGAAAATAGGACTTCCTGTGTTTAGAAGGTAGTTGATTTTGGTAGGTTCGACGTGAGATCACGAGTAGCGCTAGTGGACCGGTGAACAAGGTAGGATCGCTGCAAGCAACGAAGCATTTTGTAAGAGCGGTGTCGTATGTAGTTGCAGTGCATGGTGTATTGATGTCAAATGACCCGTGTTACGAGAGCGGGCCTAGTGACTATGAGATTATAGAAGTTTGTGCGATTCTTTATTTTGGAGAGAAAAACTTGTATTACACTGGACTGATTCCATTTCAAATCGTTAAGGTGGTCCACACGACTGTCTCAGATTTCATTCATATTTTTTATATGGGATCTACGTGCAAAATTATTAGACCCATATTTTTTCTTTTTACCCAAACCCGGCCGACCGGCCATTTTGAAAGGCTATAAATCGAAGGAAAAATTTTGTTAGGTAAAGAGAAAAAATATGGGTCTAATATTTTTGCACGTAGATCACATGAAAAAATGCAATCTAAGACCATGATGGGGACTATTTGAAATGGAATCAGTGCTTGCCAAAAGAAACATGTATCTGGGAAAACTAGGAATAGAAAGAGATTGTGAAACTTTTCCCTCTGATTCCTTAAGGTATAGTTAATTTTTGTTTCGATATTAGGTTTTAATATCATGTGAAGTTCTGTGATGCAGTACTCGGAACTCCCGAAAATGCTGTTTTGCTTCCTATAGCCTTGAAAGAGCCTAAAATGCGTGCAAAAAAAAAAAAGAAAAAAAAAGTTTCTAAAGTCGAATTTGTCACATCACAACTTCCACTTTACACACTCTTTCCATTTGGCACGCATTTTAGTGTTTTCCATGGCTATAGGAAGCAAAACATAGCATTATCAGGAGTTCCGAGTGAACTATGCCCCAAGGAGTTCTTGTAAAGAGTTACCAAAAATACAACCTAATGTTGTACTAAATCGCATGGAAGAGTAAAAAATAAAAAATGAGTGAATATATTTGGTTTGAATTTGACAAGTTATTCAGGGTAGTCCTGTTCCACCAGGCGAATACTAGGTTGATACCAAACTATTACTATTCCATGCCTTTTCAAGGAACGACTGGAGAGCGTAATCTTTCAGTGTTCAGGGCTTCTGCGATAGCTGCCTGTTTAGCCATAACTGAAAACTTCGTACCGCTATAGTTTTACGTCGCCAAAAAATGGAAAATTTACAGGAGAAATGGAGTTCGTGCATAAGTAAAGGAAGGTGTCTTATGTAAAATTGTCGCGGCGCTGCTTGTCTAAAGTACCTAATTAATGTAAATAACGAAGGTTTCTTACCCGCTTAAAAGGGCAAGGTTCGGCTATTGTAAGGAAAAGACGATATGAAAACCGATCGCAGCGCCATGAATACGACTCCCTTGCCGTTGCAAATTAGCGGGAAACAGTGGTACCTCTTGTAGTCGCGTGTGCAATAAAAAAAAAAACCACCGCACCTGACCTTAACTAACCTCCGAGTGCCCTTGGTCACTACTTTTATTAAATTTCCTAATGCGTGTAAATAACACACCAAGATTTCTTACCCGCTTCAGAGTGTAGTGTTCGGTCATTGAAACAGTGGTAACCTCCTGGAGTCGCGTGTGCAATAAAAAAAAAAAAAAAAAACACCGCACCTGACCTTACCTAACCTCCGAATGCCCTTGATCACTACTTTTATTAAGATAAGTGCAAATGAGGGAAAATCCTGAAAACATGCGTATATGGCCCGAAATGCATATAGTGTAAAAGTACCGGAAAGGGATGTTCAATCCGCGATGCGCCCAGAAATTTTGCTTTCGGAAGTGAAATAGAAAGGAACAATGAAAATCCGAACGAAAAATATCAAGTGGTTGTCAGGCGACGTAAAACTATAACTGCACGGAAAACACTTACACAATCTGTTATATTATAGATTAAAATTACGTTTATCCGATCTTACATAATTAATTTTAGGGCTACTTACATATCGGAATGGCAGAAACAATAAATGCATTTCCATAAAATAAAGCGGAAGATTTTGTTGATACATTCCTGCTGAAATCTTGAAGCAGAAGCTCCTCCTCCTTTGTAAATGCCTTCTGTTTTCCAGACATGCTTCCAAGTGCTGCTTTATGTTACAGAATTATTAAATTTACCATGCACTCCTCAACCACTCAGACCAGCTGCATAAACAACCACGTCGTTGAAGGTACGCTTATCGATTGTGTTTTGTTTCCTGACGTGGACGATGTTGGAAATTGTACACTGATTAACTTCCCATATCATTCCCCTCAGATTTCTGTTAAAAAAAACTTGGGAACTTCCAGTTTAATTCAATTCAATTCAGTTTAATTCAAACATTCTTTATTAACGTGGGTGAGATTCAGCTGAAGCTGTTCTACCATCTAACCCGTGTAGTACATTTACATAAATGAACTGTATACAGTAAAGTACATAAATCAAAACAGAGATTACATAAAAACATAAACACTTACAAAACGACATAGTAAAGGAATAACTAATTGTTGTCGTTGTGCTTATACAGTGCTTGAACATATGCCATATTACTATCAAAATATACACCTACAATTACAAAAGTGCCGTTGTAATTGTAGGAAATTGTGTCGAACATCGGCCGAATTGCATAGACATAAATGTGCACTTCAATTGAATTGACGGTGTGCAAACAGGAATAAGTATACCGACGTTCCACCCTAATAAACGTAATTTTATCTTTCGTGTTGATCAGATTGATCTTACATTGAGAATACAGAGATTTTTCATTAATCATTTAAGTAATAAGACTTCATAATCCAATGAAATGAGACACATTTCCAAATTATCGACAAGGGACTGGAAAATTTCGGTCATAAGAAACTCAAAATTCGCTAAAAAAAAAATAGCTGAAATTCGCGGCCTAATTTCGTTCACAATATTAGATTTCGTTTATCGTTTACGTAGAGCTCGATAGTAACTTCGGTTACAAGGACATACTTTGCTCAATGGTGTTTTATGGTTCATATAATGCAAAACGAAGTTCGGTGCTTCTGGCAACACTGTGAAAGTGTTTTGTTTTCCGAAAAATGGAGGATGAAGTATGTAAAGCGTATGTATCTGACAACAGCAATGTCGTCTTCATTGAACAATTTGTTCTTGACGTTGTTGATTTTAGTTCTCAATATGGAAGTGATGTCAGCATATCGTACACAGCATATAATATTTCAGGAAAACCAAGTAAATTTCCGTCCTACGGAGATTTTCCTCAAGCTTTCGTAATGGTAAGTCAGCTGATGCAATGTTGATATTTTCGTAAAGATCGATAATAGTGTTCTGTATGTGAATATTAACTTACCTACCACCGGACATCCTTTTTGAACCAGAGCTTGTGTTAGTTAATTGTGATTCACCCCAGGTTAGATTTGCGTACAGAAAGGGTTTTACGTCGCATGTAACAATTCAGAGTTTTTAACTCTTGTGTGTTCATATTTTTATTCATTTTACTTCCGATAACCAAGGCAATATGCGATTCGTGATTACAACCTTCACTTATGGTATTTTTCTTACATCATATCGTGACGGGCGTAAGTTATAGTACTGTTACCGCCAATAAACTCATTTTAACACATCACTTGTAAGAGTTCTGATACCTCCCCTCTTATATTATTGATTTAAGAGAAATCTTGGGTCTTTATATTAGAAATACTATCTATACGTAATTAGTGCCATTATCCAAATTTGAGCTCTTGTACCAATGCTCAAAATTAACGGACGCCAAATGCGCCTAGAAATAAATGATTTGCATGTAATTCTTTTTCTTCAGTCACCAACTGCGACTAGACTTTGCGAGTTAAATAGTGCTTTATTTCTTAACTTTTAGTGGTCGCTGATAATTCAGTGCATTGTAATCGTGTCACAACACCGTCAATGAGTTTCTCCGTATACCAGAGGAAGGAAGGGAAGGCGTAAACAAACAGTAAATTGCCTCGACAATGGGAGCGAAGGTAAGAGCGCTTGGAGATCGGAGCTAATTTCGGCTGTGTTAATTGTGTGAGAAACAAATGCAAAGTTATATTCCAGGGCTCATTGCCAGTCACTGCATTGGTTCATGATTTGGAGCTCACTATAATAGAATCATGCATAATAAATTTCGAGGGAATCATTATAGGAACTTATTTGATATACAGCAATAGCCCAAAAATGTTGCGAGAACTAAAGGATATCGCAGAATTTTGGGATTATAAGCACTTAAAATACACTCTGTAAGGTGAATTGCATTGAAGCATAGGGCTCTAAAGGAATACGGAGGTGATTTCTGAGTTTTCTCTCATATGTGTCAGAGGGATAATGTGACCTTCTCTGAATAGGCTTTGAAAGTGTGCAAAGTCAAACTGAGTAATATGAAAGAAACATCCGGTAAAAAAAGCGTTATTTTAACGAAGAACAATTGTTTCAAAGATATAAAGCTTAACTCGGAAGCTAGGAATGAGTAAGGATGTTTTGAAGAAGATGTTTATGGTAAGTGTTCTTTCATGTAAATCATGTATTGGCTTTTTTTATGAGTGAATTTAAGCATTTTCCAATGTAATCTAACTTTCTAGAAAATGGCGCCTAAGAGTGAACATCTAGTTTCTAAGGTTGCCTTGTACATAAGAAAATTGAACGCTGTCAAGGTGTTACTTATATGGAAGAGTTCTTATGTCTCCCCCTCTATTATATTATTGATTTAAGGGAGAAATGTTGGGTCTTTATATTTGAAATAGTAAAGCAAACTTACTCTGTATACGTAATTAGTGCCATTACCCATATTTGCGCTCTTGTACACAAGAAAATTGAACGCTGTCAAGGTAGGCCTACACCAGGTTACCCGTGTCTATTTCATTTTTACATTGATTTTCGCTATTCAATTTTTACGCAATATATCAGTATTCGACTGTGTTCAATTATGGCTGTTTATCTAGGGTTATATAGGTTTAAGTTACCTCGTATTTGTGTGCGAATATAATCAAGCAGGCCTACGTCTGGTTAGCTAACTTTCAGTTAGATTTTGTTGTGTATTATCTATGTCGAGAATGTTAGGTTAGGAAAAGATTGTAAACTATTCCACTGTTTCTTCTGAACGGTTCTTATAATCTCTTTTTTTTTTTCCTTCAAATTCAATACTACTAGCATTGGTACTCCGTTAATTGAGTTTAGGTAAAGATTGCATCAAATATGGAAGCAGAAGGACCATGAAGTGATTAGAATGGAGCAATTTATTTAGATAAGCCGTTAGTAAGTAACGTTATACGTGGACCTCTGAATAAAAACTTCAGTGGAAAAGGTTAGGTTTGATTTTGTAAGTTCAATATATACTGAGTAAACTGAATGATGGGATGTTACGGAAACAGATTCAATTTGATTTGTAATGTTGGATAAAATTAGGTTTCTTTTCATCTGTGTACTTCTGTGACCTCTGTCAAAGCTCGTTCATTTATCCCATATCGGTATCTACCGTATGAGAACACTTCCTTTCTCAGATTCTTTCTGTGACGATTTATTGCCAGCCGTCTGTAAGATGTTGTAAATTAAAACTTGAATTTACGAGAATTGATGATAACGGTGACAAATTATTGACATGGAAACACTATTTACATAATTCAGCAAAGTGGAATCAAATATGATTAATTTGTGTTAAAAGTAGTTTTTAGTCAGAGGGAATTATAATCTATATTGTGGATAACATGTTCTACAATATGAGTTACGCGCTTCTCCGCCTTGCCGTAGAAGGGCAAGCATGAGAGAGAAAAGGTGGAAAGTCATAATTTGGCAACGTTGCGTCAGTATCTGAATCGCTAAATGAAATACCTTCCCATTTGAAACTATTATAGTTTCACATCTGCATGTTTAGGTATGTCTTTTCGATGAAAAGGTATTGTTTGAAAACAGTATGAAGCTTACGGTTCTTACTTCTTCAGAAAACAGACACTGCACGTCGTGTATTTGTTAGCCCGTGCAGTGGTTTTATTTTTTCAGAAATATGCAACAATAAGAGCATTTTTATGTATTGCTATGTAAAAGTAATGGAAATTCGTTACTTGATTCGAAAACCGGTTATATTACAGTCTGTGTTTATTCAGAGATCCTTGAATGGGAAAGAGTTATGCTTGAAGTGTACATGACGCGAGATGTTTATACGAAAGACTGCTCAAGAACCAGTAATACTGGATAAACTGCGAAGCGTGCTGTCAGTCTAAATTTCAGAAGGCCCATCCTATGATTTGGAGGCTGTTCGAAGCTCTACGAAGGAGGATTCGAATTTTGGCAATTTTAAACTTCTTGAGTATCTAAGTGGGATAACCCAGAATTTTGTCATGTACTGATATGTGTTGCTAAATGTATGTTGTGACAATTTTTGTATTGCTAGAGAAACTCCCAGTCATTAATAATGTAATTTGAAAATTAAAATTAGTTTTGTTCACTAAAACTATATAATAAACATATATTTTTTTAAAGAAATGAATCGTACTCGTACTTTTTTACATCAAACATGCTGTCATATAAACATCTCGCGTCCAACTTCAGCTTGAAAACTGCGCTTTTTTAAAAAAAGGATAAATAACGGTTTTTATGCCACATATTGTAAACTTGTATTAACGGATGTACTACAGAAACCAAACATATACTTTTAAGCCCTCCATTTTCATCAGGGAACACAGAAGAGAGTAATTTCTCCTGCATCAATTATTGCCTCACCTAATGTGTACTAAAAGCTCAGGACTTTTTTTCTTAGATGTATCTTTCTGGTTTACTTCATACCTTATTTTAAGCTGTACGGTTAAAATAACCAAATACGTAAAACGAAACTTGTGAATTTACTTTGTTTCCGTGGTCCTTATCGCCTGAAGAACTGCGGACGCGGAATTGTTATAACATCTGAAAATTATATTGCTTGTTGTATTAGTTTTTAAATGAGGATGGTGGACATTTCAAAGTTAATACTGGTTACCTTTTTTGTGTGTGTTTGTTTTCCTTCTTGTATTTGTAGAGGAATTTTGAATTTTCAGAGAACGTATGGTCATTGGTGGAATGAAGCACCGTCAAAAACTGAAGAATTTATGCCTCAAAATTTGGGGAAGATAGTAAGCCAGGATTATGTTGGTGAGTACGTTGTCGATACAATGAGATAGGCAATGTTAGAATGATATAAAATTGTTAGAGGTTTTACAAAAGTTTTTGTTCCTTTGTATTACTGTTAAATGAATTTTAAATGCCTATTGAAGGAACTTAAAACCATAAAAAGTCAGAGTAACCACATTTTGTTTAGTCACAAAGTGAGTGAATGGAGCTTATTAACTTCTCATATTATACATTATTCGTTTATTATTATGAGTTTTGAGCGAAAAATACTAACTACCTTGCTATTAGAAGCATCCTGGTGGTAACAAATATCATTCATGATGTATGATATTATTGACTTAGTAAAGAGCAAGTAAACCACAGTTACCTTGTGAAAGCGGTCTCCAATATGTTTATGTTTTAATATGCTTAAATAATTAGGCCTATGAAGAACGTAGATCTTTGTCTACTATATTGCCCATCAATCAGATATTTTGTAAAAAAATACAGTAATTGATTTAATTAAAAGAATAAGTTCACCTTTAGTTGCCAATTGAGGGACTTTGTACCTAAAACTAGCTATTTTGAATACTCATTTAACAAAGATTCTCTTTTCTGTAGTGTGCATAGTATGCGCATGTTCTAACGACAAACGTGCATAATTCTTACGTTTGTAAGAAAGGGTTTTAGCTACTTTTAGAATACTGTTTAGCTATTTTCTAGGGATTATTGTTGGCAACCCAGGAGACGTCAAAAGCATTAAGTCCATTGGACTTTGTTCGGGTGGGCAAAATATCAAACGAAGGTGTAAACAGGATATTGGTCGACAGCAGACCTATGTACAGTCTGCTCCCGGCCACTCTCCTCTTCATATCTCCTCTGTAAACAGTCTTACCTTTAAATTATTCGACAAGGTCCGATGGACTTGGCGAAATATTGTAGATTAATTATTTTGATGTATCATGGATGCTGTTTATTATTTTTAAGTTTAATTTCTTATCTGTTTGACGTTGCAGAGTCCCCCAATGCTTCAAAAACTGAAAACACTGAAACCCAACGTTTCATAAGATAAATCCACTTACATCATCAGAGAGAATTAATGTCTTTAAGATAGGCCTATATAAGAAAGCAGAGAAAAGTACCAGAAAAGAAATAAAGCTGGTTATGAAAACTTAAAAACATCCCTACCCATTTACACTGGAGTCGCCGTGCGTCTGACTACGAATCGGGCGACCCAGGTTCAAATCCCTGCCAGGACACTAAAGAGTTTTCTCGCATTTTTCTCATGCCTGGCGCTCAGAGGTGCACTCAGCCTCCTATCAAATTGAGTGTGTCTTTAGTATTCCTGGGCACCTTTGGAGGTAAAAGCGGTCGAGCGTGGGGACGGAACACCCCACCTCAGTTCGTGGCGTAGGTCAAGAATATGTGGAGCGCTACCTCCACATGCGCTGTTTGCGTCGCGTGTGCATCGCACAAGGGATAGCTTTACCTTTTATCCGTTACACTAAATTCTGATTCACAACTGTCTTGTCAGTGGTGCTGTAATATATTGTTTATTTAATTCATTTATAACTATTTTTTTTTATCTTTAATTTTATCCGTGTAATGAATACGATTGAGCTTTTGGATTCGCGTCGAGCCAATTCCAAAGTAATTACATCAAAGTGTTCGAGTTTATGACAGGTAATAAAAAAACAAGGACAGGAGCAGTATTCTGTCTCCGCAATCTGTCAACACTGGTTCCACGACACTCGATTTCCCACTTCACAACATGATGGCCAATTTGGACGTTGGAGGAAGATACGTTTCAAGTTAATGCTTTTTTTTTTCAGTATTAAATTCATAACCTTTGTTTTAATTCGTTGAAAATGCATTCCACGAAAATTTGAAAGCCTGTTAGCATTAATTCTGCTAACCCTGTATGTGATGGATAGTTTACAAGGTGAACATCATAACTTATCCACGTAAAGTAACGTTTCTTAGCATTTGTGTTTGTATATTTAAATTTTACAACGCAAGGTATCTTCTCTTTCAGATTTATTGTATGAACAAGAAGTGTATCCATTTCGTATTAGTGTGTATGAAACGTATAACCCAGGATCTGTTGTGAGAATATGGGCTGGCGATTCAATGGGACGATGGGAGCTGCTATGGGAAGGAGAGCCTCAAATTATTGGCCACACTCCAAGGATATTCTCACCTGTTATCAGGACCATCAATTTTCCGACAAAGTAAGACTTCCTTTTATACTCTTGTTTAAAATTCATTCACGGAATTGAAATATAACGAATACTAGCGAATTTGAATATTTTTGCATTATATTCCATGATATGAGAAAGTGATAAGATGTCCTCCTTTTCGCAGGACAGTCCTTTCTGTTGTGGTTGAACCAACCATATCCTGTGGAATTCGAAGAACCTCTGAAAATCAACAAAATTTCCTCCAGATATTTTTCATTCAGAGAATGAGACAGGCGACTCAATACAGTCGATTTAAAAATAGTCTATTCAATATAGCACTGAATTTTCCGTTGAACTGAACGATCAATTCGATTCGTTTATTCCACACCTGACAGATGCAGAGTACGTTTACTGGCCAGCAATAATGCAAGCAGCTGCTATATCTGCTTCTCTCAGCAACTTTTGCAGAATCGATTTACAGGTGCAACGTTCACACTGTCTCTTTGTACTGATTATTTGCCATAGAGTTATAAAATACTCCACTAGAGAGGCATTGCTGGCGCCACTGTCTATGCGGAGTTTACTCTCAACGCGGCGCCAATTGAACATTCATGTGTTTTCGATTTGTATGGCAAAAGAGAGTAGCCTATGTCCTGTTACTGTATTAACCATGATCTTTTTATGTAGGAATGCAAGTCAGAATTAGCATAGAGCCTATCTCAAGTAAGTTCAATATCTATGAAAATTATTATTCCTAACTAAACCAAACAATATAAGTTCTAATGTAAAAATCACCGCTATAAAACGTTCTTTAATCGCTCTAACTAAACTTCAATACAGATTTCAGGTTTGCTTTCACTATTCAAAATAGTAGTAGAATTGTCTGTGTTTTCATTTTAGCTTAAACTTTTAAACCTTGAAATTCTTAAAGCATTAAAAATCGTAATAGAAAAATGATATCATGTAGCCACTAATAGAAACAGAAATGAATGACCCTTAAAGTACCATTTTACACATGGTGCTTACAGCAAAGTAGACTATACATACGGTGGCCATGCGTCCCGAACTTTGCGGTTGTGGCCTGATAGAAATACCAAAAATCTCGAATTTAATACTAATAATAAAATAAAGAGCGCAATAATTTATTATGACAGGCGACATTTGAAATAAATTTGACAAAATTGTTTTGGTGTTTAAATAAAATCTATGCGTAACGGTTGTTTTATTGTAAATGAAAGATTTATTGGAAAAACAATTTAGAAAAAAAAATATGTTTGTAGGTTTCTAGGTCTATATTCAACTTGCCTTGAAAAACGCATTAGATATTATCACTTTATTTTTAGTGATCAAGTTCTTACTGGTTTTGAAGCTGTAATCTTGTGGCAATTACAATATTTTCATTTTACAGTCGAACTGCTTTCAATAAAACGCAACTTTTATGCTATATTTGTGGCCTGAATAAAACCCTTTTCTTTGATCAATTCTCAAACTACCCAGAAATGGGGGAGGGGGTCCAATAGGTCCCGGTAAGACCCGTTGCAAATTTTGACTGAGAATAAATGGTCTTCATAACTATACATAAATCGAAAAAAAAAACTTTAGTTTGTTAAATCCAACATGTCTGTTAAAGACTATTGTATATGTGTAATTATATATGTTCTTATTAATCCAGCCCTACTATAGTGTTTACGATACCGGACTTCATTACAGCATTGGAGGAGGCAAAGAAGTTGGAATGTTGCTAAGTCCTGATTGTTTTGTCAGGGTATTCTTCAGTTTCGCAAGACAAATTAGTGTTGATACGAGGTTCATTTGAAAAGTTCTTGGAATGAAATTCAAGACATGAGCATATCTGTGTAAAATTGTGTTTATTTTTCTACATTTGAATATTGAATGTAATATTTAGGACCTTTAGGCAACTTTGGCTTAGACCGGATGGATGAATTGGTGGAATGAATAAAGTGGGAGGAAACGGGAAAACCCACCCACATGGTGTTTGTCCATCATAAAGCCCACATGACATGAACAAGGATTTAAGCACGAGAGGTGAGCGCTCTTCCATTGAGCCACCGCGCTCCTGTTTTTCTACAGTCTCTTGAAGCTCTTCGTCTGAAGAAAATCGAAGTCCACCTAGGCATTTTTTTGAACTTGAGTAAGAGATGGTCTGATGGAGCCAAATATGGCGAGTAAGGTGAATGTGGCAGTAAGTCATAACGCAGTTCATTGATTTTTGCAATTGCAGCAACAACTGAATGAGGCCGAGCAATGTCGTGATGCAAGATGATTTTCTTCTTTGCTAAACCTGGCCTTACTCCTTTTTTTTTCTTTCCTTTTCTTTCAGTAGTTGGTCCGAAAGCCCTGCATAGTGATGATTTTACCTGGCGGAAGGTAGTTAATGAGATGGAATCCTTTTGCATAAAAAATAAAATTAATCTGATGTCATAATCTTTCGGTCATACTTCACAAACATGACCTTCTTTAAAGGTGGAAAAGCAAGATAATTTTACTGGTTTGACTGCTGTTTCGTTTTTGGAGTGTAGTAATGTGCCCATGTTTCATCGGTAATTATGAATCGACACAAAAATAAGTTGACTTTTTCTTAAAATGGGCTAAGTTGTCCTTAAAGAATTGTATTCACAGTCGTTTTTAGTCGAGTGTCAACAATTGCGGCACCCATCTTGCAGCGAGTTTCTTCATGCACATTTCTTCTGTTAAAATGCTAAATACGCGTTCACCTGAAATGTACAGACTTTCCGCAATTTTGCTCACCTTTAATCGGGGATCCCTCAAGACCATGTCATGCAATTTTTCCATAATGACTGGTGTAGTGACTGATTTTCAAGCCGTCCACTTCGTAGGTCATCTTCTAGGCTTTCACGACCGCGTGTAAACTCAGATCTCCACTTTGTAAAAGTTGAAAGTGACTGAGCCGAGTCCCCAATAATATCTTTCATATGCATTTCTGTTTCCTTCATACGCTTCTTCACTAAATATTTTAGAATTGCTCGGTGTTCATTTTTTTTTTTTTTTCCCAAAGAAGCTTGCACTACCCTTTTACGAAAGTATTTATCTATAACTATGTTATGTGTTTGCTGAACCAAACAATACTGCAAACAAATTTCGATTGTGATTTTTAAGACACCCCGCCCTTTCCTCGCTACGACTTTCTCTCATCAACTCATTCCCACTTGCTTACAAAATGATCCCTAAATTGTATTCTAGTTTTCGCATAAGACTGGGAGTCTTATTCTCTACAGTCGTATGAATTTGATTTTAAGGCCTTTAGGCAACTTTTGGCTCAGGCCACAACAGACGTATGTCTGTTAAGTTTTTCTTCATTATTAAAGCAGTATTTGAGAAAATATTGTTGTATTTTCTAACAAATTATTAGTTATAAATTGTGTTTCCCGCTCATTTGTAACTTTTATTGACCTCGCATCTGGGCTCAACTGAAATTTTAAAAAATCTTCATAGGCTAAACTGGAATCTTGGCTTCAGCCCATCACATACAAGGTCCATTTTTATTCACAATATGGAAACCTGTAAGGTAAAATTAAATCTAATCATGAATGAAAACCACTGATGACTTATTATTCGTGACATTCGTGTAAATTTAGTGAAGTAGGCATAATAACTGAGTTACCTATAAATTTAAGTCCCATGACTATAATATTTAATTTCATTTACCTTAGGTTGTTACGACTTGAGTTTGATCAAACTCACCTTGAGTACTATGCAGAAATTGATGCAGTATTATTAGTTGGAACTCAGAAACCAATTACTCCGCCAGAGAAACACAGTTCAGATTCAGTTGAAGGAAATGTTGGAAAACTCACCAGTGAGATATTAAAACTTGGAATACACAAGATTCCAAATGTTGATCTGACGAAGGTGATAAACAATTTTCTGAATAGAGAATTTCAGAATATGCTTCAGGAGGAAAAGAAAATAGACTGCGAGGAGTCTCAGAGGTCATCAAGTAGTGGAAATTTCGGGATTTTGCCGGTAAGTATGAAATTATTTTTTATTCCCCGTGTATTATTGTGTTTAGTTCCGACATTTTCACTTGAGCGAGAGTTTGTGACTATTGAGGGTGGCTTTGTTTGAGGGGAAAATATTATAAATGTTCTTCTAGGACTTACGCCTACCTTATTATAATTTCCCAAAGCAATGGGCAAAGGGATTGGCAAAATCGGGCAGATCTCCGCGGGGTCATTGGCAGAATAATCATTGCTTACATAAGTAGGAGTGAAATGTTATGAAGTAATATACCCGAGGTATTTGGTAATCAGCATTCGATATGGTTTAAGAAATAATAGTGAAAAAAAGTTATATTACTCCTCCACACAGATAGCTGCCACGTAAATTCAACCTTTTTTTGTATCCCTGATACCTCGTCAAAGAACAGTACCCTCAAGTGTACCCAGACAGTTGTTGACTAACTGTATACAAAGATGAAAATTTTCACTAAACCTGACATAATTGATTTTGGAGAATCCAAACTAGTTGACAGTAGTATGCAGTCGAGATGGCACGTAGGCTAAGACCCTGGTCACTTCCCCCACATCCCTTTGTCTGAATAAGTGGGCGCCCAGGAATGTCATCCCTTAGATTTGTGACGAGTTTATCCCATAGCTGTTTATAAATTAAAGAAAGAAAGAAAAGAGAAGTGATTAAAGAAATAACGTTAAAATAAATAATTGTATAATTTTCATTTTGTGGGCTGGACAGGCCAGTTTGGCTCGTCCGTCGGTGATCGATATTCCGCGGCTAGGAATGGGGAATGTAGTATCGAAGATGTTAGTTGAAGTACTATAGTGGCATTCGTTTGGTGAAACGGGAAAATCTAGAAACGTCCGACAATAGGTCTCGAACCTGCGAATCCGAAGTCCACGGTGTTAAACACTGAGCCACGGGCTTACTTACTTACTCTATGGCTTACGGAACTCGCAAGTTCATCGCCGCAGTAACAAACGTTCGCAAGATCAAGCCAGTTTTCATCACAAACGCCTACTTCTCGAAGATTGCTTCTAATGTTATTCGCCCAACGTCGTATTTTTCTTCCTAACGGGACTGGGTGAAAGACATGTCTACGTATCGTCTGATACTCCCTTATTCAGATAACTTTTCAGTAAGAGTATTTTATACATTCACGAACTAATTAGACGTTCTGGTGGCTAAGTGGTCCCGAGGGACGGAGAATGAATCATTTGAACAGTGGGCTTCGGTGCCCACTTTACCAAAGAAGCGTACTTGTTCGTGTTGGATGTTAATAACAATTTAATTAATCAGTCACTCTTATTTTAACTAGGGATGGCCAGAACCGGATCCAAAACGATCTGTACCTTCGGATCCGAATCTTTGTTTCGGATATCCGGTCCAATGGATCCGTGCGATTTAGGTCGCAGATATCGGTATTCAAGGAGACAGTATTCGGACTTTGTTCTTATGATGCATCTGAAACTACGATGACGGGATGGTACATTAAGAAAGGCCCTTTTCCCACCTGTCTACACTATCCCGGCCTGAGTAGAAGTTATTAAAGGACTATAAATAAATCCAGTTCAATTCAATGTATCCGAAACTCGAAAAATATATTTTATAGAGATAGTTGTGTACTTATTTGTTATTGTTTTCATGTCCAGAAATGGCTACAACAAATAGCCACGTAACTTCTGTCATTTGAACAGATGTTTTTGTTGTTCTTTCCTTTTACAACGTAGTGTTTTAAAGATTGAACGCCAGAACAATTGTTTACTTGGAATCAACATATACGTGTAGATAGAGTTTAGTTGGTGATGGGGAAGGGGTGTAGAGGAGACAAAGAGGCACTGTCAATTATTTGTTTTCCTTTTCTGTCACTCCAATATATAAATGAACGAATATTATATGACATTTTTAAAGCACTGAGCTTGCTATCCATGTTTACGCAACTCAGCTGTTTCTTCGCTCTCTCTCCATGCTGTAACCTGCTGTACAAATATCTCGACATGACACTTGGTCCCCGGCTGTTTGGGTCCCCAATTTCCAGAAAATGTAAAATAATAAAAATAATGCCTCAATTCGCAATAAATTTTTTGCTAACGAACCACTATTCCACAGAGAAAATTACGTACCTGACAACTACTGGCAACCAAATCTCAGAGAAAATAACATTCCCCACAATAAGAAATTTGAACTACTGTGTCCCCCGGACAGCATTGCCCCGAATGGATGGATGGATTACTTTTTAATTCGTGGATTCGAAACCCGGATCCATTTGACTATCCCTAATTTAACCAATGGGACGAGGTGGGATGTATCTCACAATGGACACTCTTCCTATTCTAAGTAAGAAGGAATTCCAACCAATCGAATGCTTGCACCTGATTCCACCGCTTAAAATTTCCCTTCAAATTTTAGTCCAAATTGTTATTGTTAACAATGCGAGTAATATTGTTGCTATTTCTTACTCATGTAGCATTGCCGTAGCATTATGCATTGTTAACCGTATCTGTGGTAGCATTTATCTTTTCGATATGGCAGTTCTTTTATTAACTTTTTTGTAAACACGTAACGTTCTGTATGTTTTTATTGTTTCTACGATAATGTTTTGTGTATCGTAGCGATCACACAGGTAAAACAACACGTGTAAAGTATGTTCTTTGTTTACTTTTTCGAAATTTCTGTGTTTCACACATGCTCGTAGGTAAGTACATCGCTAAATGGTGTATATATATATATATATATATATTATAAAACTTTTATTATTCTTATTTCACATATACAGTATTTTATTAGTTCTATTTCTGTGCTGAGGCTGGACATTCATGTATCGAAGGCTGGAATTTCATCTGCACTGTAGCTTTTTTTTTCAATGTCGATTCACGTCCTAACGGTTTTCTAAGGGCGGGGCTGGTTCTAAACGTGTATATGAGTTCGAGGCAGAGTGAGATGCACAGACAACTGTGTGATACTACTCTGTCGTTACTAAAACAATCCTTTCTCATACCTTTACTGGATTTCCCCAACAACCCCAGCTAGATAAGATTTGCCTTCCAGCTCTACTGTAAATGCTATGGCTACATTGTGTCTGACTAAATATAGATGGTTTAGATATTCATTAGAATTGTTTCTGAATGTTTTGCAGTAACTTAATATAGGCATTCTGTTCTAAATAAAATTGTTTCCGAGTATACTTTTTTATACTGCAAAACATTAAGTATAAATGTTTTCTACTTAATTTTACTATAACAGGAGTGAAAATCTAACAAACAGTTTTCTCTTGTAAGATTGGTATGTTAATCACGCTTTCGTTGCTTTATTCTTGGTGTTTTACGAACTTTAAATTCATGTGATTTCATTCCATTCACTCCTGTAGGAAATTTGCCGTGAACTTAAGAGATTATTTTTCAAAGAATTAATAAACGTAGGCTGACCGAGAGGAGCTGTGTCTTTCTGTGCGTATCACTGGTTCAAGTCCAGCCGACGTCCAGTGATCGGATTGGTTCTGAGCCCACTTTACTAAAAACCGTAGGTCCTGATCTTATAAACTCACCAGCCGTTACGGACGTTAATAACATTCAATCAATCAAAGAAATAATTTCTTCACCTATTTATATTCTGCAAGTAGCTGCTGGAATTTGTTCCATTTGGACACACAAAGGTGATTTTGTAAAATAATTCTGAATTAGGCTTAGCCGACTAAGCGGCTCCGAAGGTCCCATGATAGCATAGTGTCAACTACGCAGCTCGCATGTCACTGAAAGTTGATCATGGTTGCCATAGCAACTCGCAAGATACTTCTGCTACGCCTTTACCCCGCTTTATGTGAACTCAGGTAGTCCAGAAAGAACATAAAACTGAGTTCGACTTGTAGAACCCAGGATTTTGCCATTTTTTCACAAACATACTATTGTGAAACTGCTCCGCATGATGTACAAGACCTAGACATTCTGTTGACGATCTGCTTTTGTAATTGGGAAAGCACGATGAAACTAAAAAATTAAAATTGATGTTATACAAATTCTGTTTTTGTCGTAGAATATAGCCATTTCTTGTGGTAGCGTTTGTACATTCAATGCAGCTTATTTGAAAGGACTCAGTTGGACGAAGATCGTAGATGCAGTGTAATTGCCTGCATAGACATACTTTGATGATACAGACATATTGATTTTCTTAACACGTTCTTCGAAAAATGTAGTGTAAATCCTTAAAAAAAAAAATTTTATTTGTTCCCAAGCGTACATTATGCTTGTTTCTAGTCTCTGAAATGTTTTAAAAGAAAACTGCAATGTAATATTTAGATTCACATTTTTATTAAAGTGCTTTAGGAGAGAGAAAAATAATCGTACAATTAATATGTTACCTTACATTCACTAATTAAGTACTACGCACAAACATTTTCATTGCCTCATTCGGTACCACATTCATGTGTCATGAAGGTAAAGAAGGAAAAATGAAAGTGCAGACCATTTTGATCTTTAGTGAAAGCAACCGAATAGCCTTAGCAGTGATGGTAAGACAAGATGGCGGGCGCTGTCTGTCTGATACACAGTGGTACACATCTTCTCGTATGGAATTTTGTGTTGTTAAGTCGGTTGTGACGTCATCATGGATTGAGTTTCGTGTAAAGTGTAGAAACTTTATGTACTAAATAAAAGTTATTAAAAAATTGTTAAAAACCTGTGGTGGTTGTGTTTATAGCAGTCTTTATTTAAAAGGTGTCCATATTTTGTCTAGCTGTCCCTGACGTTAAATTCTTTGATATGGATGTTGCTGTTTTAGATAACCATACAATTAATTTAATTGTCATAATTATTGTCATTTCAGCATGAAGCTGTTGTGAAGATTTTTAGCTACTTAGATATAACTTCCTTGTGCAGATGTGCTCAAGTTAATAAACACTTCAACGCAATTGCAACCGATACTCTTCTTTACACAGAATTAAATTTAAGAGTAAGTAGCTATTTAATTGTTATTAAGTGTTAAGGGTGATGATATCGAGATAGATTTTTTCAAGGTGTTACTTTGATCCTAATCACACACAATGTAGAAACTGCGAACACAAATGTGGCTGTATTTCGCTACAGAAGTAGCAAAATTGAATTGCTAAAACACAGTCTGTTTCTTTAAACTTCATTGTGATATTCAGCATACATAAAATGTGCTTATGTGTAAGTAGTCTTCATTGTTTTTGTGAAAAGCAAAAGCCACAACAAATTCGACGTTTCAGATCCAATTGGGTAGATTCTTACTTGCCATCTTCTGTATGTATTCTTTCCTGTTTCCTCCCTTTTCAAATTACATGTTGTTTCCTGAGAACGTACACATTTGGTTTCGAAACGTTGATGGAAAGGTGGAAGAAGACGCATGCAACTTTTGACAGTATTAAGGAAAATAAATCGTATGCTAAGACATAAAGGAATGCACAAGAGATCGATATGAATAAAGAGGGCTTAATGTGCTTTCAAGGACAAACTACTTTCGGCAGAATACTAGTGTTGATGATGGTAAAAAAAATATATACAACAAACTCCCGATTATTCGTGCTAATCTCCGGCCAAAAAAGGCACGAATAATCGGAAATGTTTATTGATTTGCCATAATAATCGTTTCGCGTAAAAAAAATCAAACATACACGAAAAACTTTGTTTAATTGGGACTTGATGGGACCGGACCCTTCCCAGATAAACGAAATTCCGAATAAACCAGATTCACATTTTTTTTTATATAAGCGCCTGCAAATACAGTATAAAAATTGTTTGTTTTAGTATTATTATTATTGAGATATAGAGTACAGAAAGAGGGCAAATACAGTACAACAGTGCACATTTTCACTGCAGAGAATTAATACGTAAGAGAGAGAGAGAGAGAGAGAATTAATTAATACGATGTATTTGAAAGAGAGAGAGAGAAAGAAAATCGTAAGAGAAGTTACTTTACAGTGTAAAAAAACTGCCAAAGACAAGTACTGTATAGTGTGAACGAGCTTTCAATCGTTATCGCCATCAGTTCACATACATTCGAAATTTCCTGTTTCAATCTGTCGAACACCTTAACCGAAGTAATAATAATAATAAGATACCCTGCCCGAATAATCGAGAGTTCGCTGTAGATGGACAGTATTATTTTAAATGTTGAATTTAGGTTAGCTTCCCTGATTATGGTCTCGGGCTTATGATCGGCTCGGGGGTAGGTACGAGTCTTGTTGCCGGCCATATTGACTGAGATTTTTCCAGTTTCGCAGGCGAATGCCGATATGGTACCTAGATGAAGTTCGTGGCCGCTACCTTTCCGGAAGAGTACTTACCTAGCGACGTCATACCTCCGACTTTTGATGAGCTTACACTATAATTGTCTGTCTGATTCATAAATGAAAATAAAATAGACTAGAAGTGTTATAAACGGTAGTCTGGTTCAAGGTTGCGCCGTATGGAGAATATGCATGATTTCTCCTGGGTTTGAAATTTTGGTGTTCGCAACATTTTATAATACCGAAATTGTCAATGCACTATTTTACAGGTAGTGAAATTTCGTAGGTTGATTATGTCAGGTTTATTGTCTAGCTGTATTGTTGAGTAAAGTGGCAAATATTTCTGCGGATCAAAATTTTCATCTTGGAGCATATGATGGATGAAGTTTCAACATGATTTGTTTTCTTTGAGATATGTTTAAAATTCAGTTGATTGAAGGTTTGAACTGTATAAGTACAAAGATGAAATGGAGGCAACTTCCGATTTTTTCTGTACATCAAGCCTCTGTAGGTACAATTGTAATATCAGTTGTATAAGTACATTTTAAAAAGTTCTAGCTTTTACTGTTATAAAATATATGTGCATGTGCAGGTGAACGAACTAGCTTCCTAGATTCCTAACTTCGAATAATTACGTTTCTATTCATGTCAGCTGTGTATTACTGTAATTATTTATAATTTTTTTATTTTCTGTTTAAAAAATATTTTGTAAATTTATGTTTTTCGTTTGTTTCAGCCGTATTGGTACAAAGTATCAAGTAATGTGTTGAAGGTTCTTCAGATTAGATGTTGCTATATGCAGAAATTAGACATTTCTTGGTGTGGTAACTACGGAAAAATAGACTCGTCTTCATTTAGTGAGTAAGTAGATTGTTACATTTTTTTAACGTAAGAATAGAATTAATAGTCATATCACAGTTTGTCTTAACGTCTTTAACTTCATCTTTCAATCATCATCATCTGACTAAACTCTTTCAGAAACGAGCTAGGTCCTGAAACTCACAAGATAACGTTACCCATCCTTGATTTCAGCTAAAGTGGTATCAATCGATAGAAGACTAGATGTTTATAGACGAATTTTATTTAACTTACTAACTAACTCTATGGCTTATGGAACTCGCAAGTTCATCGCCGCAGTAACAAACGTTCGCCATTGGATTCTATCCTGGGCAGTATCAAGCCAGTTTTCATCACGAACACCTACTTCTCGAAGATCTCTTCTAATATTGTCCTCCCAACGACGTCTCGGTCTTCCCAATGGCCTCTTTCCATCGGGCCTTCCAACTAGGATTGAATATAATCTTCGTTTTTCCCCCATCCGAGCTACATGCCCTGCCCACCTTAGTCGTCTCGATTTCATTATTTTTACAACATCTGGTGAATCGTACAGTCCGTGGAGTTCTTCATTATGCAGTCTCCTCCACTCTCCAGTCATCTCGTCCCGTTTTGGCCCATATATCTTTCTCAAAAGCTTATTTTCAAATACACGTAATTTATGTTCATCTGCTAGGGTCGTACTCCAACTTTCGCAACCGTAGAGAATTACCGGCAGAATAACCGTTCTGTATATTTTTAATTTCAATTTCCTTGATATTAATTGCGATGCTAGAAGTTTTTGGACTGAGTAGAAACATGCGTTCCCCGATACTAAGCGACTTTTTATTTCTTCCGTGACCTCATTTTTGCTTGTTACGTATGCTCCCAAGTATTTAAATTTGTTTACTTTCTCTATGACCTCATCCCTAATTCTTATGTTTTTAATTCCTTCATTCCCTGTGCTTCGGCTTGTTACCATGTATTTTGTTTTATCTATGTTTACCTGTAGACCTATCTCATCGCACGCTTCTACTAAGACATCGGTGTTGCTTTGTAGTGCATCTATATCGTCCCCTATTAAATCTACATCATCCGCGTATACAAACAGTTGATTCAAACCATTCAATGA
>JAGDQP010001097.1:85444-97642 GCA_022664845.1 Lepisma saccharinum
CCTATTCTAAGGTCTTTCTTAATCCTGTTCATAGAGCACCCTGAAGCAGTCCCAGCCCGGAGATCCGAATGAGGGACTAGTTTACCTCCGGAATATTTTACCCCAGGAGAATCCATGAACCATATGTTACTATTTCTTGACATGTTTTAGCGGTGTAGAGTTGTCAGCTCTACGACCTCGCAGTAAAGGTAGACATTCAAGATGTCGCCCTCTGTCCATCTCTGAGCCTTGCCGATGTCATTCATCTTCAGCCTCAGAGTGGTAATGGTGATGCTGCTTCCCCTCACCATGATATTTTTGTTCGGGGTTATCGTCCCCTAGCCTTTGTAGATCCCTCTACTAACTGCAAGGCAGCAGTACTGGTTTTGGTCCGCCCCGGAATATTTCCGGTACCCACCACCTGGGGAGGCGCCTGGTGGAAGACCAGTAACTCCAACCAGACGAATTTTATTACTTCAAAAAAAATTAATGTGAAAAAAAAATCGAAGGAAAAGTAGAAAAACTGCGAGGAATGGGACTTTGTCATTTGAAATGTGATAATTAGGTGTGAATTGGCAAATGTATTGATTTTACGTGTGAAAATAATATGTAGTGTGACACTGAAATAAGGTCCCAAACTTCGAAAGGTGTGAGTATTCACATCAACACAAGAAAAAAAAGGAAAGTTTCTTTGAAGAAATTTCGAAATATTCCTATTTTTGGAGCTACAGGCGTTCAAAATTTCACCGAACTGCCGTAGCTTAGTGGTAGAGCGTTTGCGTAGCATTCGGGAGGTCGTGGGTTCGATCCCAGACTGATGTTTTTCCTCAGTCACACTAGGCAAATGCCGGGATGTCATCTTCAACATAGGCCCTGGGCAACAACCCGACTCCTGTCCCCCCTTCTATCCCGACCTGAGCCTAAGATGCCTAAAGGCCATCAATAAAATTCAAACAGGCGCTCAAAATTATGGCTGCATCGTCATAAAGGAATTCATATCTCGACAAGTAATGGCGTTAGCGGTGTCGGCGTAGTAAGCCACACTCGAAGTAGTACCCAGTACATCTATTTAAGTTACGTTTTTGATTGGCGAATACAGCTTAGAAGAGATTTCTATGCTTGCCCTATTAAACCATTTGATTCCTTGACAATGAGATTGTTATTCTGCGAAACCTTTCTATGTGGCACTCCCCCAATCAAAAACAGTGCCAAAATAAATGTATCAGGTATTACTTAGTGTGTGATTTGCTAACTCGACACGGCTTTACGTCATTTGTGACGATGCCGCCATTACTTTGACCGCCTGTATCTTCGAAACTATGCATAATTTTAATTTTTTTCTTTCTTGTTTTGATGTAAATAATTACTTCGCACCATTATTTCGGTGACACCCTGTATTTATTCTCTGTTTCTCACAGTAGAAGAAGTCAGTATTTCAAAGTGAAGCGTGTATTTTGAAATTCAGAAAGTAGTTCATTCTAATCTGTTATTGTGAGAAAAACCTGTAAGTATGCCGTTGCTGCAAGATCATGGTATCTATATTTTCTTTGCGAATATAAGTCTTTCTCCTTGCATGCCGTCTATTCTAAATTTCGATTAAATTTTCTCCAGTTTGTATGTGTTTCACTTATGGATTCCAAATAAGGGTTTCATATTCCAAGTTTAGAACGAATATAGACTTGATAAACTTTTTGAAGAATTCTTGTCCAATTTTGTACCGGCATTTCCATGTTCTTCATTTATTATATTTTCAACATGGGCACCGATCCGTCGTAGCACAGTGGTAGAGCGTTGGCGTAGCATTCGGGAGGTTGTGGGTTCGATCCCATCGGGCGACCATCCTGACAGATTTTTCCTCACTCAGACCATGCAAATGCCGGAATGGCACCTTCAACATAGGCACTGGCCGACACCTTCCCGAATCCTTTCCCCTCCCCTATCCCGGCCTGAGCCTTAGATGCCTAAAGGCCATAAATAAGATTCAAAATCAATATGGGCGTTAGTTTGTAATCATATAAGACACCTAGGTCTCTAACTGTTTCTGGGGATGGCAAAATTACGTTGTTAATTGCGTATGATAAATATGTTGGGATTTTGCATCTTATGAGTGATGTTAATTTTCATTTATTAATGTTCTTTTCGAGTAAATTGTCTCTACACCCAGTTATAGTGTGCATGTTGCGTTGCAAATACTCACAATTTGCATCAGTTTGCTTCCATGTTGCTAGACATATCCACATCAAGCTTGGCATAAACATCGTACACAATAGGAAAATACTGTGGGTGTTCCCGCCCTTAAGTATCCCAGTTTTCTGTTTTTATACACAAATGAATGTTTGTGTGTCTGAGATATTAAGAGACCGACCTCTTCACGATTGTTAGTACAATCACGCAGTTGGTAGAGCATTGGCTTAGCAATAGGAAGATCCTTGGAACGATCCCAGCGACCGTGCATCCTGACTGACGTTTTCCAGGGGTTTTCATCAGTCAAATGCCGGAATGGTACTTCAGACTAGTCTCTGGCCGACTTCTTCCAACATCCTGTCCTATCCCAGCGTACGCCAGTTTCTTGGAAGTCCATAAATAAATTCAAATTCAAAAGAATGGAATATCACGTTAGCTAATTGTAATTCGATTGATGTGCATTCCTCCAGTGCTACGTCATCTTCTAGTCTAGATCAGGTTCGTTCCCCACCTATCTATACATTGTTCCCTGAAACTTGACTCACCTTCCTTGGCACTTCCTGTTATCCATGGTGACTAAATTCCATAGGTTGAACAAAAAATGTGAACGGATTCTTTAGTTCCAGCTTTTAAGTAGCTAATTGTATGTCGGATTTTCTTTTCTTTTACTTCCTAATTTTTCGGACTGATAACAGTCATGTTTGTTTTAAGAGTGGTTACACTATGGTTGTATGTGTATGTGTTTTGGAAAAGCATTTTGCCAAAGTGTATTGTTTTAACACGTCAGGTATAAACATTGGAAAAATACTTTTATTCCGCTGTGGCTAAAGAATTTTCCACTGAAATTGCATCCGGTTAAAAGTGAAACTGTGACCTTGGAATGTCATTTTATTTAATTTGAATTTATAAGTATGTAAAACATGAGAAATAACATTCTAGGCAAAATGATGAGATATAAGAAAGGTACCACACTGGTGTTCGTGCTGGAGCTGAGATGTGGAGTTAAACCAATTCCACCTCTCTGTAGCGGCTGGTAAACACTGATTTAAGTTATTATTGAGTTTCACATCGTTTGCCAATACTTCTTTTGTGTTGTATACAAAATGTTGTAGCCTTCCCTTCTGTTTTTTTTCAGTTTTTAAAAGTAATGTGAAGTTATGGAAACATACTGAAATGTGTTTTACATTAGTTCGTTGTAGTAAGAGGGTCGGTCAAAAGTTTCCTCTTAGCCATATTCTAGAAAGCAACGCTACGATTTCTGAAACGCTACTGAGAACTTGCTACGATTTCTAAAACATATTCGAAAAAGAAACTTTTCTGACTGACCGTCGTGTCGCGAAAAATGAAATTGTTAATGGCTTCTTTAAAAAAATTAACTTGAAGTACTTACCACTTTATTTCATGAAATTTAATGGCCACTGCAGCCCTAGAATTGTAATATTTAATTTATTTTTTGAAAAAATTAGGATTTTGGCTACGATCTTCTTCTAAAGTTTTAATAAGTTTTCACTCAACAGCTGAGTGGAAAAGGAATATTATTCCAAAAAGAGCGAAAATTAAATTTATTATTTCATTTGTATTTTACTTATATATTCTGGGATCATCTAACTCGTAGCTGGTAGTATTATAATTGCTTAATGAGTTTTATTTCAACATAACTTTGGCTTAAACGGTTCATTTTTCGTTTTCTGAAAGTTGGAATGTTATCCTTTTTTCATTCGATTATTCAACTATTTTACCAGACATTGCACAAGAAAGCTGATCGTAAATATTTTGAGAAAGCATCTCCTGTTCCATTGTTGCCATGAATGTACTGAAATAAGTTTTTCTTTTCTTTTTCCAGATTTATCCATCACTGTGGAAGGTTTTTAACTAATTTACGGGTTAATTGTTGTAAATTTGTGAATAATGATTGCCTGAAGGAGATAGCTGAAACTTGCAAATCATTGAAAGGTATTTTTTGTTTGTGTAATAACATAAAAAATATTTTGAAGCTAAATTTCTGCGTTCATCAGTTGAAATCCAAAACTGTGTTTTGATGCCTTTTAGTATTTTTTTTTTTTTAATTTGATTTTTTGTCTCTTAGTAACTTGGTAACGGAATGAAAATGTTTATAAGTAAGCTGATGTAATGTTTTGGAGTAAAGCGAAAGAAACACTATAAGGACAGTTGAAAAATTACACAGAAAAAGTGATGGCCACCCTAGCGGGGAATCAAGTTCTTGCCTTCCGATTGCCCGTCGGGTGATCCACCAATTAAGCTGTCAGGTAACATTACCAAAAACTTTACATGTATTTATTCCTCTGGCCAGTAAAAATTCTACTGATGTCGAAAGCAGAAGCATTCCGCTTCTTGTGGGGGAATAAAAATAGTGGATGAACCTTCTTTAAACTGTGCAGTTACGAATGAAATAAATGTTGAATCTTGTTAAACAAATATCTTAAAGTAACAGACACTTTGCTTGTTGAAATTTCTTAAACAGGTAATTTTCTCTAAACTCAAACAGAATTTTAACAAATAATAATATATAGATTGTACTTTGTTTTATAAAAATACCTTGTATGTGGATACAAGTTAAACAAGCACTAATAACTACGTACTGAAGCTGTATACTCTCGTAGATATTTTGTGCTCTGTAATACACTAACCTATCGTAACGTTTCGTCTCAGTGACAGTTTGTTGTAGAGTAAACGCAAAGAAATATAACAAAGATTGACTTGAGAAACCCATGCTAATTAAATATTTACTTAATTTTAAGAAGCAATTTAATTGGCAGTTTCCTAATGTGACAGAGGAAAAACCTCAGGCAGGATGGTTGGCAGCTGTAGAGTCACCAGATTTAAAATGACAGGGTAAGTTGATGTCGCTGAACCCAAATCTGAAATCAGTTTCTTTCTACCTGCTTTGATTGAGGCGTTAGTCTGTGTTACAGACGGACAAAGCGAAATTCAGAGAGAACCAAAATTTTTGGGGGGCTCATTAAAAGTGGACTGAGAAATTACTCGCTATCCCAGCGGGAGATCGAACCTCGAGCACTCGATTGCCATTCGAGTGTTCTATGGAGTTCTACCAATTAAATTGCCAGGCGACGCGACCAAATCCTGCACGATTTGCCAAAGTGGAATGCCTCTGCTTTCGATATCATCAGAGGATGGCTGGTTCAACAGAGACAAGAGGAACACATCGTATACGTAGAATTCAGTCGGTCTCCTGGTAGCTTAATTGGTAGAGCAACTGACCGGGATTCGATTCCTCTTTAAAGACCGAGTCCTCAGTTCATTTTTCTACTTTGATGCACACAAGGTTATGTATAAGAAATCAGCACGAAAAGAACGTTCATGTCTTTTTTTTTTCTTGCTAACTTGAATATACGTAATAGTCTTAACGTTTTAGCACGTACTACTCTGTATTTTAATTCATTTCCAATTCAAATATATTGTTCACTTCAGTCTCTGGAACGTCACGCTTCTAGGCAGTAAAAACTTATCTTAATTTTACTCTTGTCCGGTAGAATGGTAAAGGTAGCGCCCCAGTTCTTGTTTCAGAGTACCATTGCCTAGTATACTAACGAAGGCATCAAGAAGTTAACCCTAGATGTTGCTCATCATCGAAGATAAATAGTGAAGAGTCCTGATAGGTAAATTAGGTAGTCCTGATATCCAGATTAGTGGTAATTTGACGAACGTAAGTGACAACATGCATTAAGGTTAACACTTTTCACTGCAGCTGTAACTTGGTGAAAATTCCATGTTCAAACATCTTTATCATTTTCCTCTATTAAGCTTGATTCGTATTCCTCTGCGTACGTCCACAAATTAATAGATTCAATTTTTAACTTCCCAGACAAAAAATTTCATTACGGTTGATATTCTGTCATACCGAATCTTCTTTTCAGGCCATTTTATATATTGCCTGTCCTGTTCCTGTTTGTATATGCGTACACACTCGGTAATTATATACACAGCCGAGTAAGTTATGTACAAGTCCCAATATCCCATATTTTTGTGTTCGAAAGTTGGTCAGCCTAATAGGGACTATCTCGATGACGTCATCAACAGACTGCCGAACATTTGGCAAAAGGTCTAGAACTTTGCCTGGAGTTACATTGAAGGTATAAATCTTGCATGTGAATACAGTAAATTCATTGTACTCCTGATGATGTGACTGTTTTATGTACACCCCTCGTATATCCATGTAACGTCGTTATGAAGTTATCCAGTTGGTGCACTTGTAGGGTAAGAGTTGAAAAAATTGTTTGTAAATTGCTGGTCCATGTCAGTATCACTTTATAAATGCAATTGAACCGTAATTGAACTCAGGCTGAAGTTTGGGTTGTTATATTTAAATAACAATATCTTATTGTTTTTTAGAATTGGAACTACGCAATTGCCAATCAATAGAAGGGGACGGATTCTCTAGTTTAGCTGCATTGACGGAACTTCGAAGATTGGATTTATACAGAACAGCCATTGAACTTGGGCCCCTTAAACGTATTCTGAGTGCCTCACCTCATCTCAAACATATCAATTTAGGTAAGTTAGTTTGATATACTTTCCAAAGTTGAAATGGAGGCAACTTCCGATTTTTTCTGTAATCAAACCTCTGTAGGTACAGATACAATTAATATTAGAGTGAAAAGTATGTGACTGGATCGGGGATCGAACCCGGAACTCGATCCCCGCTCCAGTCACGTAATTTTCACTCTAATATTAATATTAGTATATGTACTTTCTTGAAAGGAAGATGCCGGCCAAGGTAGTCATGAGGTCTGTGGCGTTAGACGAGTGTCTCCAAGGTTGCGGGCTCAAATTCCGCCTGGGGCATGGACGTTTGTGGGTTTTAACAAGTCTTGCATTCATGTAATCATGACGGGCCCAATTCAAAGTTACTAAAATGTTCCATGCGAAATAAATTTTTCCAAAGAAAGGAAAAATTTTGAGCAATGCTATTATAAATTTTCTTTCCTACAATAGTTCTTGTTCTGAATATGTACACCCTATAGTTTCTTCTAATACAGTCAATTTATTTAGGATAAATAGTGCGTGGTATTCCTTTGCTTTTCTTGGACGCCACAAAACTTGTACTAGTCAATTTGGTGGTCGAACTATACACAGCTGGAGGAGAAAAGAATAAAAGTGTAAGACATACTTTTGTGCGAAAGACTAGATTACTTTAGTTAAAAGTTGAGGAGATGCAACCAATGAAGAAGTCATGTTATTAAATACAAAATAGATAGTCAGATTCAGAAGCTTTCATTTGGACAAAATTGCCAAGAACAGAATAGTATGCAAACACGGTATATGAAAGGATCAACTGAAACTTACTTATGTTAATACTATGCGGTAATTAGTACAGTAGGTTCCGGAAAGTAGTAGTTCTGTACATTCTTTCCTTTCCGTGCAAAAGAACTCGATAAAAAAATATTTGGTGAACTTTATTTAACGTGGGCCATTTTAGTAGTTATGGACTTCGGCCCGTCACGATTACATGAATGCAATGAGATTAAAATCGACAAACATCCATGTCTTAGGCGGGATTCGAACCCGTAATTTCCTAGCCCACACGGTTACCAAGTTTAGCGAAAGCACTCGATGTGTGAGGTACTTCGTTAATGTACGTTCTGATTCATAGAAGGTAGCCAATGAGAAAGTTTCTAGGTGCAAAAAAGTTTATGAATTTGGCAACACTGAAGTGGTTTATGTAACAATCCGAACAAGTAAAATTTTTGCTTTAATCTTGGTCGAATATTGACTCGGTATTGCCATGCTGTACAAATTTTCGGACTTCGAATCATGGCTCATCGGCCATTTTCCATAAATCTGAGTGTACATAGTAATCGAGGACATAATTTCCAAGAACGTGATCTACTACTGACGTGGGATACAAATCACTCTCAGATTTAAATCCAAGGTGGCTCCTTTCCACCACTCTGTCTCATCTCAAGAGAAGCTAAATTACAGGACTTCGTCAGAAGCTCTGGATCTAATTGATATATGAGGCGTTCTTTCAGAGATAGTCACAAGCCACTTTTTTTTTAAAAAAAAATAGTTTTCGTTTTAATTATACTGTGGCAGAACATGGAATTGAATTGATCTATGGCCTTTAGGCATCTATCGCTCAGGACGTGTTAGAGTAGGAGGAAGGAGTCTGGCATGGCTTAGATTGAAGGTACCATCCCGGCATTTGCCTGACCTCACTTAGAACCCTGGAGAACCTGTCAGGATGATCGGCCGCTGGATCGAAACCAGGACCTCGAGATTGCGAAACGATTGCTTTACCACCTCTGCTAGGGATGGTGGCTCAACATGTAAGCGACGATGAACTTAGATGGACATCTGGCATTAAACAGCTGAATTACTACTAAGCGGTATTCTTCTCTGGCGTAATGCTTTCATCATTAAAACTACGTGCTTTTAACACTTCGTGTACAATTTGCTTTTTGTGTCTTGTTACTCTGGTGAAACACGTCATATAAGCAGCGAGGAACATGTTCTTGTTGATGAAAAGTCCGTTTACGAGCGCAATCCTGTGAAACATTGTGGGGGATAGAGTTCTTTCCTAGTTTCTCAGACTGTCATATATCAAAGAACTGCGTCCTTATTTATAATCTTACACAGTTCATTCGGTCAAATTATCTTGCCGTTGTTTATTACGGCAGGGAGAGCCCATAAGAGAGAATAGTTTTGTCCAGTTTTCCTCACATGCTACTTGGTTTGACCGAAAGAATTTAATGGCACAGTGTCATCATGTTTGTCTTTTGAATTTTATTTGTGTTTTTTATTCATCTAAGGCTCAGGCTGGGATAGGGGAGGGGAAAGGATGCTGGAAGATGTCGACCAGGGCTTAAGTTGTAGTTACTATCCCGGATTTTGTCTGGTGTGAGTGAGGAAAAACTTTGGAAAACCTCAGTCAGGATGGTTGGCCGGTGGGATTGAACCCACGACCTCCCGAATTCATCATGTTTTGTAGCGCTATAAGGAAAACAGTAGATTACAGTTTTCGCTGTGGACAAGGCGGGGAGAAGGAAGGTTATCGTGTCCTATCTGGAAAATGTTCATACTACTATCAGTTATCTTTCGGTGAGTTCAACAGAATTTACAAGGACTCTCTCTACCTAAAGTCTTAAACTTAAGCGAAAATGTGCAATCAGTATTTTATGTATTTAATGAATGAATGAGCAATATGAAATTATCCAAATGCGATTTTCGGAGTATTTAAATTCTGTGAAATTCTCTGACAACTAGAAGGTGATGAATAAAATCAGTGTGAACACATTTCATTGTTATCATTTGGTTTGTAATATTATGTAACCACCTCTAGAATAACGTTATAAAATGTCCCTGCTGTCTTTTAATTACTCTGGAAATAGCACTTGGAATCTTAGAGCATTTAAAGGTTTCGATGGGAAAATGTTTTCTGAAATCTCTTATGAGCCAAAAATGTGATCTGCAATGTTTTCTGTTTGTACACTTTTGCAGTTATTAAACTAATTTATCACTTTTTCTTCATAGGTTCCTGTGTTCACATTTCAAGTATGGATGAAGTGACCCAAACATTAGCTGCATATAATAAAGAATTAATATCAGTTGATTTTTGGAAGACTTATAGTCTTACGCCTGTGGGTGTTCGGTATCTAGCTCAGTGTACCAAACTAGAGGAAGTCGATTTCGGTTGGTGGTAAGTGCAACTCATTTTTGTCATTTCTTTATGTGGTGGTCGTTTGTTCTCTGAAATGGTCATGTAACTTATTTATTTCTTATCTAAGGTTTTTTTTTTTTCGATTTTAGAAGCAAATACATTAACACAGAAAAGTTGGCGGCCGGGTATGCTGTCCATTACACCACCACGGCACGTCAATACTCTGTGTATATAGACTACTCCTCGCACCTTAATACTCTCCCAGCGCCAGTAGCTGGTTAAGATGTCAGGGCGATTTGGAGATTTTTGTTGAGGAATTTGTTCTGCAACCGTGCATTTCGGAATAATAGATGTAATTCCTTTTTTCACAAGAACCTTGTGTTAGGTAAATATTGAGAGATCCGGGTTCGAGTCCTGGTCGCGGCAATTGTCAATTTTTCTGGGTTAATTTCAATATTTATCTAACACAAGGCTCTTGTGAAAAAAGGAATAACAAATACAGAATTTGCTTACAATAAGACTTCTTTCAGACTATCAGGTTTACCTGTCTTTTTTTTTTATTATTTATTTATTTTCTTTCATGACGGAAACCTTTAGAAAAAAATGATTTCAGGTTTGCGTCAGGTCCGGTTAAGAAAGAAATAACAGGGCGTTTTGGGTACCCCTGTTTATTCAAAATTGTGATGAGTGTGCAGCCATTCTGCACGAGAAACGCAAGAGTGGTGAATTTTATTTATTTTCCGAATGCCAATGTGATGTTTTGAAGAACATATCGGGGTATGTACAGATTATGCAAGTCATACAAAAGTAATGAAATCGAATTTCATGTCATGAATTCAGTCAGGTAAACTTTGTAATTTTTAGCTATTTTTACATGGTATATGTTCCATTTTCCCAAATGTTCAGAAAAATACTCCCGTACATTTAAAGCATGTTTGATATTGTGAACTTTTAATATTACAGCAGAATGTGTTAAAAAAGAAACAGTGACCCACGGAACTCATATCTTGCGATTTTGGGTGGGGCAGTTCCGGGTTCCCTAACTAGTCCCAACAATTCTTCATGTTTTTGTTGCATCCAAAAGTCATAAAAAAGTTATGAATTTGGCTTCTGTACTAAATAACAGCCACTACTTCAGCGTCAGAACACGAAACAGGGACTGCATCCAGCCTAAAAATATGATTGCAGTAGCTAGGAGGTAAGAGGAAAAGTACTAGAAAGTAATTAAGAAAAGTATGCAGTTTTAAATTCTTTCAAATACGTGATACCTAATAATTTAAGTCATACGTTTGAGAGTGATAGGGTAAGTAATTTATGTGAAAGGGTATTTTCGTTGGTCCTATATTAATTTGCCGTACACTATTCGATAGGGTTCGGTCTCGAAGTAATGACAAAAAAAAAATCTTCGAATTTTTAATACGAGAGCCTATCCTCCCCTGTAGATATTGCAAGATACTTTATTTTTTGTATCTATATCACAGAACCAGCCTGCAAAAATGGTTTATCCTCCTTATCAGAAGACTTTACAGTATTTTATCTAAATATTTTGGCCTCCCGTCTCTATAGGAAGGTCTGTTAAGGAAACTGGATTGTATGAACGGTCGCATTGTCGCGTAAACTAGCCTTTATCTCAACAACATGAAGGCTTTGTTTTTAACAGTGGACAAAATACTAATTAGTGCGTAGGTGATTTGATTTTTGTAGGAAATTATTAAACCATCCTCCTAGCGTTTCAATTTGCTCTGTATCCATTCTCAAAAAAGGTTTTGGAGTGAATAAGAGAATAGGGACAATAAAATGAAACTATTCTAATTAATAATCACTGTTGCCAGTTGTGATGAAAGAAAGCCACCTTTATTTTAGCTGTATTTCGATTTCTTAGATTCCCGTAGATTTGTGGACAAGTTGCGTTTAGTCATATCTGTATACAAATGTGAGCATTCGCATTTTATTTCGTTTTCGCCTGAAGATTCGTGTGTGTTAGTGTATCCAGCTAGACATTTATACGTTTTTTTTTTTAACTCAATGTATTTGAGGTGTTTCTTCGCCTAGTGTATTTTCTAGATACTTATGAAAGTAATACAAAATATTTTCTAAATGAATTAAGTCTGTCAAAAACAACTGCAAAACCTGTCCTATTTTTTTCCCCCAGTCTTTCCTTCGTACATCCTGTCTCTCACACGACATACTCTTTCAGACACTCCGGTAGTTGCATATCTTCCAACCTCATTTATCTCCTACTCTGTAACCTATGTTCCGCCCTCTACATTGGCGAACAACAACCACCGTCACTCCTCCAAATCTCAACTTCCGCACTTCCCCATACCCGAACACACTTATTATCACGGCTATACCTTTGACGAAACCTTTCGAGTCAGAATCCAGAAAGTCCTGAA
>JAGDQP010001097.1:98042-122038 GCA_022664845.1 Lepisma saccharinum
TCCTTCATTTGTCTAAAATTTACCTTAAATTGCCTTCTCGGCTTTCCTTTGTACTAGTTTTATATATATATATATATAAAACGTTGTATTTAAAACATTATATTTTTTAGATTTATGTATTTTTGAATTTCTTTAGCACTTTTGTATACCCATTTTCTTACTAAACGTGTTTTGTGTACATAGTTTTGAGTAGCTTGACCGTACGGAAGTGCGTGCATGTCTTTACAACTTCGTGTGTATTATGCATTAAATATTAATAACTACTTTGCTTTAGTGTTGTTTATGTGTAGTAAAATTACAAAATCTGATTTAGTAGAAGGTTTTTGTCAGAGACTATACTGTTAGTTAAGGCTCATATCAGTGGGTTTACCCGCCTTTTTCGTTTCACGTCAATTATTCAAAATTTAGTGCAGGTAAACACTATTATTTTTCACTTGTCCAAAGTTCGTTTTGTACTTCAATAATGGGTACAATTAGTTTTAAAGAAATGCTACTACGTAACCTCATGATTGTGTACAGTCACTTTTGGGACAGAATAATGTCCCAAAAGTGTGTGCACACAATCCTGAAGTTTATTACTAACATTTCCTTATATCTAATTGAACTCGTTATTGAAGTACGAAACGAACTTTGGTCTATGAAAGTTAAATTTTGTTTATCTGTACGGGATTCTGAATAATCGACGTAAAACAACAACAACAACAACAAAAAAGTCGGGAAAACCCACTGCAATTGAGCCTTAAGCAACACTACCTTCTAGAAATTTGTCTGAAACTTGTTAGGAAACCCTCTTTACATCAGTACAAATATTCAAAGTCCAACTGGTCCGTATTTGTAACGGGAGCGCCACATTTATGTTAAGTGTGCCTATTTAAGTGCATACATGCAAATTTTAAATATATATTTGGATGTTTTGAAGCGCCTCACGTACTGACCGCCTCCATTCATTGTGCATCTGTGGTAATCAAAACTCCATTAAAGTGCAGGCAGTCATCACTTTCGGTACTTATTTTTATTTAAACAAATGTATTGATTGTTTTTCCTCTTATTCTAGTCTTGGTGTTGGATTGCCAGGAGATAGTTTGCAAATTTTGGCACGAAACTGCCCTAGACTAAAGAAATTCTTTCTAGCAGCTCTCCGAGGTATAAGCGATCGCGATGTTGAATGTTTTGTAGAGTCTTGCCCTGGTTTACAACAGGTGGATCTTCTGGGAGCACGCAGTCTTACCCCGGAAATTTTCATCAGGTATAGAAGTGGTGGTGTACGATAAAAATTATTTTTAAGTCATCTTTTCTTTGTAATTATGCAATTAGTCATTTAGATCTGACCTATGGTGCAAGTTAATCTGTAACAGATAACAGGAATGCTTTGTCGTGGTTTAAGCATAAAAGTACTGTCAGCTACACCTGCCTGAAGTCAAAGCCAACGGTGTATTTAACTATGATGCCATAACCTGTTGCCATGGAAATATGCTCGTTAGACATATAATAAAAAGCTATTCCCTGTGCGATATGCACGCGCCGTGAACCTCGCATGGAGGATGTGGATTTAGCGTTCCACATAGTCTTGGCCTACGGTACGAAGTAGGGCTGCCAACTGTTCCGGATTGACCGGGACAGACCAGGAATATTCTCTCCCGTCCAGGCAAAAATGAAATCATATTCGGGATATGAAGAATCGCGGAATTAACATTTGCCTATTAAATATAAGTAATTTCATAAATAACAATCAGTACGTGATGATATCAACACCTCTGTCGTATGACATTCCGTGCTGATTTTACCTCCGGATATGCAGAATAGTTTGTAAAGTATATGAAACCTTATGGAATATCTCTGTCCTTCTCTTTTTGATGATAAAAGTCCATATGCACCGTCCTCTCTCTTTCTCGTTCTCTCTGAGTCACGCTATTGCTTAAACATATACGAATTCAGATAAATTATAAAAGTGATTGAAGGAATTACAATAATGTATTTTATGGATAGCATTGCTATGTATCTTTCCATGTTTTTGAACATAAAAGTAGATTATTTGTCTTGGAAGAATTCGACATTTGTCATCTTTCGAAAATTGTTTTACTTTACTCGATAGTAAACGAATTCAGTATCTTCCCTGTACTTAATGCATCAATATTCTTTATAAATATACCAACCCGGGTAAAAACTTAAAATGGGTTTTTATATTTATCCGTGCAAATATCGCTTTTCTTCCTTGCTTCATGCTAAATGTGATACTTTTTGCATCATCAGTAAAGTATATAAACAAACCGCATTGTTTACTGTCCAAATTTTACCAATAATAGTCATTTGGAACAAAAATTTAAGTTCCAAACTTAACATGTACTTATTTTCAATTAATTACACCCAGAGCCATTGTTGTTCTCTCTTTGGCTTTTCTTTCTTTTCTGCTTAATGGCGACTGCGGGGAACTTATGATCACTAACCATTTAGTTTCGGCTACTAAATCTTTAGTATCATAGCGTAGAAACAAAACTCAGTTCTTTTTTTCAGATTGTTATGTAAAACAAGAAAAATTCAAACTGTAAATTATTAGAAAATATATGTAAATTCCAAATTATGAACGTCTCATAACATGTTTAAAGGACTACAAAAGAGATATATCCTAAAATGAAGGTTTCTGCCATTAGAATAGTTCATAACAAAATCCCTTAATGTATATAGGTTTCAAACACCAAAACATCCTTCGTGTGTAATCAAATAAAAAAAAATGTTTATAAACAGAATAATAAGTTCAATACTTTCATTTTTTCCTAAGTAAAATGGCAAAAAAAATTCACAAGGTGTGAAACGCGAAGCATTTCAACAATTATTTACAACAGATAAAGAAAGTTATGATGATTAATTAAGAACGCAAGACACTTCTCTTAACAAAACTATTTTTAACTACAAATGTTCATAGAGCAAGACTACTATGGGTCCACACAAGAAAAGTTTATAAATCTGTGAATGTTATGAGCCTGCGGATGGTGAAGCACTGACGCTGTCTCAAAAATGAACTTTTCATTTACAACATTTCAATTCTTACGAAGGAAACATTTTAACAGTTTTATGGGTAAATGTGTTGTTTTTGCTTTACGTAACATTTGAAGATACAAGCATAATTTAGCAGTGTAATGATGAGGATTACGATAAACACTCAATTTTTGGTTGGGATAAAAATGGGAAAATACCCGGGTAATTACCCATTTTTCTATGTTCCCACCCACTGGGTATTTACCCAACCCGTATCTCTATTCGCAGCTTCGACCCCGAACTCCCTATGATATATTTATTTTCAATTGTGTCCCTTATTTAACTCTGACATAGTTCGCAGCCCTAGTACGAAGTGATGTTGGTTGATCAGTTCCACGCTCGACTTATTTTACCTTCCCCAGGTGCCTAGGAGTACCAAGGACACACTGGTACTCAATTTGATAGGAGGCTGAGTAGACCTTAGAGAGCGCCAGGCATGGGAACACTGCGAGAAATGTAGTACCACGAATAAATTTTTAGAGTGAAATTATAAACAATTTCGTGAACTACTAAGTCTTTGAGATTCTTTCGATACATCTCACAAGCAAAGGGATACAGTTGTCCGAGGACCTATACTCGAAAATTAGGTGCTACTGGCCAGAAATAGCGGGAGATTTGACATTTTGAAATTTATGAGGGGTTTTGAGTTTCTTGCATACCTGGTGTAATATAGGGAAGAGATGTATACCAAAAGATAGGACTTATCAAGGATACTTCTATCTATTTGATACCTCATATGATTTAGAAACTGAATGCAAAGGTATTCTTGGCGGAAAAGTGGACACGAAAATGGTGAAATTATGAAGTTTTAAGTGCCAGTAGCATTCTGTTTCTTTCTTATGCTGACGACTTGTGTTCTTTGTGGAAGTCAGCTATTAATTACTTGTGCCTGGTGCGAAAAGAAATTATATTTCAATCATTTTTATGTTGAAATCATTTCCCTGTTACAGACCAAGATTTTGTGCACCGACTATTTACGTAGTGAAACTAATACTTTCAAATGTTTGTAACATGTAATTACATATTCGTCACAGAAATTAAACTTTTTTCTTCTTAATTTCCCTATATTTTTCCCCCCAATATGTGTATATTTCTTATGTATATTCGAGAGACAGGTTTATCTTCGTCTATATGAGATGATTATTCCTTTAACTGTTAAGTTTTATGTAGTACTGTTGTTTTATTTTGTGAAGGCCCATTTACAGCCTGCACGTTTTTAACTTATGCTAAAGACTTTATACATCTTTAGTTTTTATTAATTGTTATACTGGCCATGCACACCAATAAGTGTTTTCTGGAGACCTTTTACATCTTCAGCTTTTATATATATATATATATCTGGTGTAGTAAAAAGTAATCCATTATTTTTGCATGACATTGAAGGCTTGACTTACCATAGTTAGAATGATCCGATTTAGGTCACATATGCGCCGTTTTGTTCGATAACGTGTTGCCATTTGGAAGGTAATATCATGATGCCTCTCTCATAGAAGCCCTTGTCCCAATTGGCAAAAAATTGAGACAGTCGATTTTCACAAGCCTCTCTTGAAGCGAATTTTTCACCAGCAAACGTGTTCGCCATGGACAGGAACAGATGGTAATCACTCGGTGCCAGGTCCGGACTATAAGGTGGATGCATAAGAACCTCCCAACCAAGCTCCCGGATCTTCTGGCGAGGCACTATCGATGTGTGTGGCCTGGCGTTGTCCTGGTGGAACACAATGCCTCTCCTATTGGCCAAAGCTGGCCGCTTCTGGGCGATTGCTGCCTTCAGACGGTCCAATTGTTGACAGTATAGTTCCGAGTTAAGGGTTTGGCCGTAGGGGAGCATCTCATAGTAGATAATTCCCTGCCAATCCCACCAAACACACAGCAAAACCTTCCTGGCCGTCAATCCTGGCTTGGGCACCGTTTGCACCGCCCTTCGACCACGACCGTTTTCGCGTGACGTTGTCGTAAGTGATCCACTTTTCATCACCAGTCACCAACCGCTTCAGAAATGGGTCGCTTTTGTTGCGATTCAGCAGCGATTCCCAGATGGAAGTTCGGTCCATGAGGTTTTTTTTGCGTTAACTCGTGTGGCACCCATACATCAAGCTTCTTTTTGTATCCAGCCTTATGCAAATGGTTCACACGGCTTTTTGTGCAATGTTTAGCTCTTGGGCAATCGAAACAGTGCTTACATGACGGTCGGACGCGACAATGTCCATGATTTTATCGACATATTTGACACTTGGCCTTCCAGTGCGTGGTACATCTTTGACGTCAAAATTACCGGCACGGAATCGACGAAACCAAAATTGCGCGTGATTGGCTGTTACAGTATCAGGACCATAAACACTATTCACATTTGCAGCCGCCTGGCTTGCGTTTTCGCCTTTATCGAAGAAAAACTGTAAAATATAGCGTATTTTCTCTTGGCTAGTATGATTCCAATGCCATTGCACTGCACTTCTCTCTCATTTCGGCATAGATATCAGTACAAAAACTCCTTCGGGATAAAGGGAAGAGTGACGCAAGAATTCTACTCACAAAAGAAGTGATATCAATTTTCGAATGGCTTTCTTTGTATCACTATTGTGGAATTGTTTCCTTTGTAATAAAATTAAAAGACTTAGAACTCTCCCTTCCCCCATAGTGACACAAAGAAAGTAACTCGCAAAATGGGTATCACTTATTTTGTAAGGCTGCATATTAAAAAAAAAAGTGCATAGTCTTCATACAAAAGGTCGATATTGGACCATGGTAGGCACCGTATCTCGAAAACGGTAACTCCTATCAAAAGATAAACATCAATTTGCCTCTACGAGGCCCGCAATCGACCCCCAAAACCCCCTGGTACCAACCAATCAGGAAAAAATGGATTATCTGAACAAGCATTAAAATTGTCATAGAAGTAGTCATTAAATAAATCAGCCCTTTCGTTGAATGAAGCAGTACGTTCACTGTATGAAACTAGAGATGGTGGACCTGAGTTTTGTCGCCTGCAGTTTATAAGAGACCAGAAGCGTTTAGGATTGATTACAGCTTGTGATGAAACAGATTCAATATAATTATCATAATCTCTACGGAGGAGAGCTTTACATAACTTGCGTTGTTGGATGAAAACATTATGAGTTTCATTATTGGGATACTGTTTCCAGATCGATCATGCACACTTCTTGTTCTTGAGGGCAAGTTTTGTTTCCTCACTATACCACATTGGAAACTTACTGGATTTTGATTTCTTGACAGGAACATAGTCTTTTATAACAGCGTCCAAACATGAATAAAAGGAATCCAAGGCATCTTCCACGTGTCCTGCTTTTAAAATTTCCCATGGTATTGCTTTTATTGCAGTTGCCACTAAGTCCCAATTCGTTTTGTTCCACAGGGGCATAGTTCGCTGAATAGAACAGCGCCAGCGGCGAAGGGGAGGAAATTGTAGTTCAATGTCTAACGACAGGTGGTCTGGTGTGTCGAAAATATTTCTACCTTGAGTGACCTTCACTTTTTCGAGGGTGGAAAGAACTAAATCTAGAACAGAATTACCTGTAGTTGGAAACATGAATAAACCAAGACCTTCAATGAAATGTTCGAAGAACCATCTATCCGGCTGGTCAGTACATGCACCACTAATGTTTGTATCCCAGTTGATATATATGTTAAAGTCTCCAATGATGCATATATCACGCTCTTTTATTGCAGCAAGGACAGAATCGAATAAAATACCTAAAGAGTTTATATTTTTGCTGGGGTTTCTATAGTAACAGCCGATTAATAATTTTGAATGTTCTCTTTGTATCTCTACCCATAGCAGCTCTCAGTTTCTTTCTAAATCATAGCGTCTGACAACGATCATGAACTAGTAGCATGACACCACCTCCCCTAGAGCCACGGTCCCTCCCTGTAACCTGGTAGTTTTTAAGCGTAATCTCGCTGTCGGAAAAGCTATCAGTAGTCCACACCTCAGAAAATCCCAACACATCGTAAGTTGATAATTCACTCTTGAACATATCCACAGTTGATAGTTTATTACAAAGACTTTGCACATTCTGAGAATAAATTTTGAAAATATCACTATCACACACGGTCTTACTACTACACGGATGGAGGGGTGGACCGGGATTGAGAGAGACGTCACCAGAGATGAGGACACTGCTCACAGTGTGCCTAGTAATAATAATAGTTGATTATTTTGTAAATAAAGCTCAAATTCTGTGTCACTTTGACTAACCGTAATACAAATCCATACCATTGGACGAATTTGCAGTAAACGATGTATGTCTACATCGCTTGACCAGCGGAAGACTGTAGATATTTCTAATTCCAAAATTCCTCCACCCCCTCACATACCATTTATTTAATCTTAGTAGCATACCCTATCTCTTTATTAACTCCATACTACATCTACGATGTTCGCGTTGAGTAGGAAGAAGAATGTGATTACTGCATTTCTTCCGCATCACAAAGGCGAATAAGCTAATTACATAATAATGAGTGTAGTAGTTCATGAAGTTTGCGAGCGTAATTCTTGTAACCAGGAGGGCTTAGAGATTATTTAATATGAATTTTGCATTTCATTAGAGCAGTGATTCTTAAAGTGTGATCCCCGCTAGTTCACTAACGCCCAGTTTTACAATCGACCGCTAAGCTTCTAGCCAGCGCTAAGTTGAGGCCAAATTAAATTTTACGTACGGAAGATATGACTTGGCCTCAACTTAGGGCTGGCTAGAAGCTTAGCGGTCGATTGTAAAACTGGGGGTTAGTGGTCACCAAACTGTCTCATAGGGAGGGGAAGGGGAAGGGGTTAGATGTCGTAGGAGTTGAAACTTATACGGTATGTTGTCTCATGTCTTGTCAACTTTAGTTCCGATTTTTGTCGTTTCTAATACATTATACCTATTCACTTTCGAACTTTATCAACAACGTTTCTTATTCTGTTCAAAATATTTAGCATTGCATATAAAATAGTGATTTATTAAACGCCAATAAATATAAAATTCTCTTTTAAAACGTAAATACGTTACAATTTCATCGCGTGTGCCGGATGCTTGGCGTATATGCAAACTGTCCATCAAGTAATTCCCTTGTATTTAGAGTGTTCATTTGATGGTCCGTAGTCCCGAGAAGTTTTAGAAACTGTTTAGAGATTATGGAAGTTGTTATGCAGAAAAATGTAGTTTTTATTTGAATTTATTTTTTTATTTAAGGTCTTTTGTCATCTTTGGTTCAGGCCGGGATGGGGAAGGATCATCCCGGTATTCGCCTATTGAAACCGAGGGGAACTCTGGAAAATCTCAGTCAGGCCGTGGGGTTCAGACCCGCGTACCTACCCATTGCGATCCGAATAACCAAAATATAATTGTATATATTTTTCTCTGTGGGGAATTAAAATTAAAATGTGTATTTTTGAGAATGCAATGCATTTATTGTTGATAGTTAATTCATTCATGGGTTGGTTTGTGTGATTTTTTAAGCATATTTCAGTTTAATTTCCACGGTTATGCGCGTTAGGAAACTCAACACATATATCACTGTTAGCCAATATCACGTTACGGCTTCAAATTTTAGATATTCCAAAATATAATAGAATTCTCCTTTGTTCAGTCGTTTTTTTTTTTTTTCTGTGAATTTATATTAGGAGCTTCATAGCTATCGGACACTGGCTGCTGCCAGAGATACCGGGGCAGCATATTAACTAGATCTTTGATAGGAGTATCTCACGCTGATTCCGTATATTTAAAAAAAAAAAAAAAAAGTTTTCCCGTGGGTACAGACTTTATTGGTACGCATTTCGTGCTGTTACGTTGCAACAGAACAGCATAGCACTTAGCGTATTCATGATGTAGAAATTAAGGTCGTAGACTCTAACTTTTGTCGTGAGTTTCTTTTTATAGCATCATTGTTGGAAATCGGACATTTTAAGTGCACTAACCCGGTAATACAGCTCAACTACAAAGAAAAAGTCAGGAGCAAAATAGTGAGCTTCTAGACCTCTGTGGATAACAAATGATTTTCTATTTTCGAATCTTTGTAATAGATGAGAACCCTCTTTTCACGTGGCTACTAGAATTAAATTGCTAACTTCATTCGCACTAGCACTGTAAGTTACTACAGGGCAGATATATGCTTTCTAATCTTAGTTGTGCATGTGTTTCGGAAATCCAAGATGGATTTATGGCTTCTCATACTGTAGTGTAGTGCAAGAACTGTGCTCTACTAAATGCAGTTTAAGAAATCAATAGCCTTGTAATAAATTTTGGTACAAACTTAACTCGAATGAGGACTACATTATTGCATCTTGTGTACGTTTTAATAGTTCAAATAGCAATAGATTCTGATATATTTTCTTTTTGTTTAACCTATATATCCGTCGTAATCGGATGGTAAAAATATGATGGTGTTAACTGAACACTGTAATATATTGTCCTGAGAGATTTGTGTTGTGGTTTCTTACAGGTTACTCAGGGATTGTAAGGATCTGAAGCTTCTGGACCTAAGTTTTTGTGATCAACTTCCAGATACCCAGGTCGCTCAATGGAGAATGATCTTTCCCAATGTAAGCATTAAGAGGAGCTTTCAAAGAGAAATGGCTCTTCCATTAGATTGACAGGATCTGCCTTTAGGTCCACAAAATATTTTATATTTAGGTGATTAGCAAGAGCTTTAACGAGAAACCAAGTACCTGATATTTCCTACAATAGTCATGTGCTAACGAATGTAAATGGAATTGTATGAAAAGTATATTTCTTATAAAGGAATTGTATTTAAGAAGCCTTATTACTCACAATCCATAATTTTGCTCCTATTTTTAAAAATACCGGACAGATGACGAGGTACAATCAGATTTTTTTGAAACGACCCGATACTATTTATGATTCATTAATTGAATTGTTATGAACGTCCTGTCGAACTTCTATGGACTGGACCTCCAGTTTTTGGTAAAGTGGGTTCCGAACCACACCCTTTAATGGACCCCTTCCCAGAAAGCAAGCGCGCTAACGTCACGATCACTTTTAATTGAATAGAATTGAATTTATTTTAAGACCTTTAAGCCACTTTGTTTCAGGCCGAATGGATGTTAATGGGATTAATTGGTGGAATGAAGAAAGTGGGAGGAAACGGGAAAACCCATTCACACAGTGTTGGTCCACCACGAAGCCCATATGGCACGATCCGGGATCGAACTCTGCTACTCCGAAGTCTCGAGAGTACTTATGGTGATGTATTAATTGAATTACTTGAGCTTTTGAAATCGTTTATTTTAGTTGAGAAATTTGACGACCTGTAATAACGAATATTGTAGTGGACTTCACATTTCTGATCTAAAACAAAGATCTTCAGTTTGTGAATTAGCTCATTTAGAAGGCTAATACTAATTTAGATAATTGATACGTATTAACTGAGCCGTTTTCCAAAATTTGGCTTTCACTTATGATTTTATTTTAAATAGGAGACCGTGAGTAATAAGGCCTATTAGGTGTACTAACAAGGAAAGATCACAGTGACCCCTTTCTCTTGCCACCGATGTTATTGGATTTTCACGTTTTGTCGAATAGACCTTACAGATTCGCGAGGTCTTCATGTAAAATTCCATTAGTTACAGTATATTCCTTATATAAATGCTCTTGGAACATGTTACTTGCTGTTGACCTTTCATTGTTTTCTTTTTCTTGGCCCCTGAGATAGCAATCGCCGCTAGGGTGTGTTAATAGCGTACTGATATGTAGAAGCCACGTTCTATAATAGAAAGAGATGGCCACGCGTGAAGAATTCTGGTCCATGTGCTGATGTTAGATCAGTAAAATATCGACCAATCTCTTTCTTTCTTTTTTCTTGGCACTCTGGTTGAGAACCACTGTCGTACAGAATAAGACATTGGCTTCGGAATGCAATGTTGATGCTGGCCTAGAACACTTTTCTTATCTGCATCCTCTTTTTCGTTCTTTATAATAAGAAAGGTATTGGAAGTACCTATTTTCTCCCAAAATCGAATTTTTCAGAAATACAAAACTACTGACATCAAATTATTCCCTTACCTTTGTTAAGTGCCCGTGGTGGGTAAGTAGTTGTACTCATCATCTTGTTATTAAGGAATCCTGCGTTCTGTTCCCAGTACGGAGACCTTTATTCACTGTGGACCTTGTCCTTAGGAAGAAATCTTCATCCGATGAAAGGCAATTGTAAACCACCCACGGTTCACCTTGCTCTAAAAATTCGAGTCATACGTCTAGCTGAGGGTAGAACGCTATTCATAATCCTCTTAGGTAAATGGGGGTTCATCCTGAAAATGGTGGAATTGTTTATGCCACCAAATTTTTAAAGATCCTAATTTATGCATACGGTATCAGGTTTCAGGATATAAAAGGAGTAACTACAATGAAACACAGAAATTATGAATCTTGTATTGTATAATCTAGGCCATAAGTTAGCCACACAAAAGTTTAGTGATGAAAAAATGCCACTATTTGTATTTTTTCCTGGCATTTGGGTTCATCATATATTTATTATTTAAAAGTAAAGGAAATGTATTCGTTGGACAATCAGAAACATTCCCTGTAGCTTTTGCATGCCAGGCAGCTTTCGTTTAAACAAAGGGTCAGTGCAACTGACTCCTCCCCCTTCCATCGCCGTTTTTGTCTGATTTGCGAGTCCAGTATCCGCTGATTCGTAATTAAGTAACTCCTCAATTGACATCACAAAGATGGTCTAGTCCAGCCGAGGACCTTTTTGGGTTGTGAAGCAAGAGCATTTGCATTTAAGTTAGGTTAAAGCAAACTTGTTGTCGAATGGTTCTTCTTACAGCTTTTATTGCCTAAGTATTGGTATTACAGATTTGTTACTTCGAATATTTGGTCTATTCGATAAAATGTTCGGTCATGCATCATCTTTCAGCGCTGGGTTTCAGTACGGAACTAAGGGAAATCTATGACTCTTCCTTGTAAGTTTGTTTAATTTTAAGATATTGTCATTATTTTGTATAAAGATTTTAAAGTGTACTCTTTGTAGTGTTGTATGTTACTATAACATAAAGGAAGCATTTTTTTAAAAAAGATACCGAATAATGTGCCTGAACAGTTCCTTATATTATGTGAAGGAATGCAGGATATGATTTATTTATAAAACAAGTTTGAAATGTGTAGTGTTAAAATTTACTAAGACATATTTTTATTGTCTGTACTTGAAATGTTACCATTGAATCTGTATTTGTTCGTGGTTCCGTGCTCATGTTATTGATATTTTAGTTTATGATCTCATAAGTTTAAATTAACATTTTATCCCTTATGACTTGCCATGTGTCTTTTTAAACATAAAGGGCCTAATGTTTAATCCAAGTAATAGAATAGCGTATATTTTTGCTAAAACGGAAATATCCAGATGATAGTATTCTCGTAAGAATAGAATATTGTATGCAGTCATTTGTAGTGATGTAGTTCATGTGAAAGAGATATTTGAAACAATCTATTCTAACAAAATCACCAAGAAATTAGCAGCTAACTTACGTGAATCTTTTTTTTTTCAAAGCGTTATTTTCTTGTTTTTGTTGTCATATTGTATCCTTACGGTATGTATACTTTACTTTATTACCAGCTGATGACCTTAAAAAAACATGGCCTTGAAGTAAGATTTGTACTTTCATTATCTATTAATTAATAGAATAGTGCAATGATGAATGTTGGTTTAAAGGTTGAGTGAACGAGACGTTTGAAACATCATTGGAATTTAGGAGTACACATTACTGAGTATAAGACTGGTATCCTGATAAAGAAAGGTAAACAGATAAATAATATTCATGACTCTTCTTTAGACGTACTTTTATAAAGAAATGTATTCCGTTAAGCAGGAGAATCGTCAAAATTTTAATTTTATTGTAATGTTCGAGACAGTCTCACTGCAGTGATAACTACTACTTGTTAGGACAGTTCAGACTTGTACGCATTGCTTTTTACATCCCAGAGTTCTCTTTTGGCGTATTTACTAGAGGAAAAGATTCTTCACCTCGAGCACTTCTGCTTAATAGAGCACATAGTTATGAAATTTGCTTCACATAATGAATTTTTCCGAACAGCATAATATTAAGTTCAAGAGTTCCTCCAATCTTCGTTCCTTTTACCTCTTCTTACTGCCTTGTCATTGTTAATTGTTGGGAAAATCGCGGGTTCTATGTTGTTAAAGTTTTTTTTTTTTCTTTTGTTGTTTGTTTCAAATATGAAATATTTCACGTAAGTACTTAGTTCTGCTCAATACTTTAACCCTACGTGATATATACGTCATTACAAGTCTGTTGGAGCCGTGAATTTCATTAAGAAGATGATAAAAATGTTACGACTTTTGATCCTGAAAATTCGATGAGTCAAATCTCTGGTTATAATTACCATAATTTCTTGTCCGTTTTAAATAAAACATTGTAAGGTTTCTGTTGATGTATTTATGTACCACTATAATCAGAAAGTTAGACGACTGTCGTTTGTCTTTACTAGCATTATGAGAATAACACAGATATCGTCATCTGAAAAAAAAAATACTACTTTTTCTGTCACATTATTTACTAACAGCGCCAACTACTCTGTTCCTGCCTTGCCAGTATCATTCATAGCAGCCAGTTCTTTTCTTGCCACTGTAGCCTCTCTACATTTTTCTGCTGCCAAGGGGAAAACAATCAGGCTTTATGAAGAATCCCTAATTAGTCACGGATCATCGTAACGAATGGAAACAAAAGGTAGGACACGACGACGCCTTTCACACAGGAACTCTGCAGCTTCAAGAAGAAAGGAAATTCAGTGATTAAATATAAAATAATTTTTGAGAGGAAAAAACACTGAAACCTGTAACTTTAAAAGATATAGAATGAAACAGTACATATTCAACTTTAATGTGCATACATGCTATTAATAAATTTTAGATCCATCCGGATATTTGACTACCTACATCAGTATATTAATTCAAAAATCCTTATTTTACAGTTAACCTGCGGTTAAAAAAGAAAAAGTTCGATATTTTATATTTCGCATGATTTCTTGGTCTTTCTAAGTTCTTTCACTTATAATATCCATACATTTTCAAATATTTAAAAGAAATTACCATCTGCGTGCGCCGTTTTCGCCAGGTTCAACAAGGATTGCTGGGGGTGTCGTTCTCAGGTGTTTTATGAGTTCCGGGAGGAGTACTTACCTCACTGCAATCCAAGAATATTGCTTCGTCATCCAAGTATGGTTGAGGCTACCCGTTCGGAGGTCTTGGTTGTTGCTGCTGAACTTCAGCTTCGATCGCTAGATATGCCTTTTTTTGAGAGGCATACGATATGTAAGTATTACAGGCAGAGGTTGATTTGCCGCATCCTCCTGTGCCTTCGCTCTCTCCAAATTAAACTTGTCGTTATCCACGTGACACAACAGTTCTAACTTACATGGATCGAACTGACTTCCCCTACCCCGCAGTAAACACGTTCAGGAATCGGCTTTCGATATGGTTGAACATAGTACGGATGATATGGAGGTGGATATGTCCTTTTGAAATAATGACGTTGGACCATTCTTGTTGGAAGTTTCTCGTTACCGACAGACATCGTTGACACGCTTCCGATTCGAGTTCCAAAACAGCAACTGATTTGAAACGAACCCATATACTTTCTGAGAAGGTGGAGAGGAAAAGAAAAAAAGAGATAGTGTAGAAATTTCTCTAAATGAATTTGGACTCACTATATTTGGTGAAATACAGATGCTAAATTTATGTTCCCTCCCGAACTTTTGCCTTATTTTCGGTCAGATCGTCTTTGAAGGTTAACTTGATACTCCTTTTTTTCTTCCCCTTTTTCCGTTATTCTAAGTTCTCCGAAAGCTTCCTTCTAGATGTAGTTAGCAAAGCAAGGGGCCTTGACATATGGCTTGATTTGCTCTATTCGTTTTGTTATTTAGACTGTTGCATAATTAATTATTACATATCAGCTCCTAGCCTTGGAGATAATACAACTAAGAAATTTAAGTTATGCTAGTCAAGTTGAATGTGAGTTAGTATAATTAGTTGAGAGATTATTATCATTAATCTACTTTTAAGGAAATATCTACTGAGATAAGCATAATAAACTTAAATTATTATTATTATGCAGTATAAGGTATGTTTATCTCAGTCAAACCGCAAACTTAGCCTTAAGAGCAAGACTTAACCGATTAAATTTCTATCGGCTTGAAGTTATTATGAAGTCAGTTGCTACGCATCATGCAAGCTGGAAAATTAGTTCATGTTTGGGATATTTCCAAAGAAGTTATATTAGAAATATTTATTAATGTTCTGCAATTTTAATTTTCTAGTTACTTTTTTTTCTTATTAATATTATTAAGAGTTTAAAGTCGTTAGTACATGTATTTAGTGAGCGTATTATATCAGTAGATATATGTTCTATTTTTTAAAGTGAGCTTTGCTGTCTCTGAATAACATCTGAAAAAGGTTTGTTAATATGACTAATTTGTATACATTATTTAATTTGGTGTTCAGCTGTGTGAACATACGTAGAATCAGATATGAATTTATCATCATAAGTGATAATCTGTACGCTTGTCTTTAAACATATTGTTAAATTATTTAAATTAAAAATATATTCTGCTATATATTTATTGTAACATGTGTTTTATTTCATGTACATTACCAAGTCTTAATGGAAATGGAGTACTTTGTATGAGACGATGGAATCTAAACGTTATTTTAATCGCGAGAATTTCTATTTAATTCAGATCATCGTTAAATACACTTCATTTATACCGGGAACAGTTACTTATAGGTGTACCTTATATATCTGTTAGGTACATCATTCAATTATTCTTACAGCAAAGAAGATTTCCTTCCTTTAAAGAAATAGTCGAGATAAACTACTGAATACATGAAACTGAATCACATTAGACTGTACGAAAAATATTTCCAACGATACTTTGTGCAATTATTATTTAAAAGAGTTGATTTCCACACGATATGCAGTTCTTGATCCCATGAATGAACCAAGTACGAAGAAAATTGAAATATTTAACAAGCATATAGTGCACTGTAAAATATTCAAAAATACCTGCAATATTTAGCTTATCGTAAGCAAAATATCAAGTTATTCCTAAGTCTGTAATTCATTCCTTTCTCTTACGAATGAAAAAAGAAGTTGCCATTTGAAACAAGAGACACTCAAACTACATGGTCGAACTAAAAACAAAGCATTTCACACGTGAATTAGATTTGTGAAAAGAATAAAAGTGAAACATTTACTTCGTATAAACTGGTTAAACATTTTACTTAATTGTCACGTTTGCTTAAATTTTAATTTTATTTCTGGGGGTACCATGTAGAGCAGCACTTATGGCTCGAATATTTAAGGCAACCCCAGGACATACATCTTGCTAAAAGCAACGTGTGATGTTTACCTATTGAAATCTGAACGCGATTTTGACATTTATTATATTTCGTGTAGAAATTGCAACCAAACACGCCGCTGTAATACTATTCTATTTTGAAATACTATACTTCCTGTAGAAATTTTGGCTTATCCGGAGGAGAAAGTGTTTCAACAATGTGCTCTGTATAACATTTATGTGCTAAGTATGTACAAAAATTCTTGCTCCGATAAAAAAGTAAAATATCAGTTTTTAATGGCAGCTGATCGTTCTAATACTTTGTTCTTTTTGTAAATATACTGTACGTCGGAGAATCGCATATGACTTATTCGAAGAAAAAAGTGTTTAATAGCGATCTGTGTAAAATTCACACGCAAAATAAACAAATTGTAAAATCTCATCTTAAAAATTACATCACGAAATTTCTACCTTTTCTAGGATATCGTTTTTATATGCATCAATGACTTAGTAAACTTCAATAAAACTCTGTCCCAAAGCATCCGTGCTGTTTTACTAAAGACAGGAAACTCAAGGTTAAAACAATTTATCATATAAAGTCTATACATACAAAATTGAAAATTCAAAACCCTTCTATCAGGAATTTGTTCGATTGCGTAGGGAAGTCAAGAAAGACAAAAATCTATACGATCTTTATATCAAATTCTGAAAATAGTATCAATAATGATCCAGATTAACTGGAAATTTATTAAAAAGAAACATATCATCTTCCCCCCAAATATATTAAAATTTGAAGGTAGGATTTGTGTAACAATGAAGAAATAGCTAATACCTTTGCACAGTATTTGTATCCTCTTCTCAACCGTTCAGTAATTTTGATAGTAATTCTAGGGGCTACGAAGAAATCTGAATACAATTAAACGAAATAGGAAAGACTGAAGAATCTAAAATCCAAACCGACAGTTTGATCTGATGGTTAGGTTAGGTTATTGATAAATTTAAATATTCCCTTATTGATTGCATTCAACTTGGCACTAAAAATATGTATTTTCCCTATCAAATGGAAATCTGCTTTAGTTTGTGCTATACCTAAAACAAGCAACAGACAAGAAATTACCAACCACAGGCCTATATCAATCTTACCAATCTTTGCAAAATTCTCTTAACTGATCGTATATCAACGAACTATTAATCATTTGAAGGCAGTTATTTCAACTAAACAACATGGTATTGTTTCACAGAAATCCACGGTAACGAACCTTACAATTGTTACAGATTTTATTGAAAACTCGGACAAAGGAAAGCAAGTCGATGCGATTTATATTGACTTTGAAAAGGTCTTTGACAGACTTAATCACAATGTATTACTAGGTAAATTAAATCACCATCACTTCTCTCTATCTTTGATTAGGTTCATGTGATTTTTCCTAATAATCACAGATAGTCTGTTCTATTTAACCGTATTTTGACGAAATTTTCGAAAACTACTTTTTGTGTATTTGTGCACAGCTGTGTAGCGGGTGACATAGTCATGGTGGTTGTTTTCACTGATGTAGCTACTTTTGGAAGTGTCAAATTGTCTTGTCTAAGGTATAATTCATGATAAATCTGAGAAATTACTCTATCCTCATAGGATAATTTTCTGGTATTTTCACATATCTGCTAAGTGAATCTGCTTTTATTTAACGAACTATGAATATGTTTTATATCGAATTCATATTCGTTAATTTGAGCTAATGTTTCAATTTTCGGAGTGCGAGAAATTGAACTATTATAAAAGGAAATTACCTTTGAATCTGTCAATAAAATAAATGATTTTCCTAAAAGAGAATAACGAAAGGATTGTAGGCACTCAGCTACGGCAAGAAGTTTAAGCACGTGCATCGGTTTAGATCTGTCAACTTCTGGTATCTTACGCGAAAAAATGTGCAAGATTTCCAAGATGGTTAGTCATCTGGATTATCCTTAATGTTACATTGTTCGAGAATACAGGAAAATGAATTTGTACTGGCGTCTGTACAAACACGTGTGTAATCTCTTAATTATAATTTTTCAGTACTGGAGCTGTGATAATTGGTTTTCAGGGTCTGAAATGCAGCTGTGTGCTGATCAATCCACTGAAATTTGGTATTCTTACGAAGAAGTACATATAAACAGTACGAAATGTCAGAGTATTTTCTTACAAAACACCTAACATAGGAGCATAAACTTAAAAATGATGAGTTTTTCACGGTGGTGGGGGGCTCAAAATGTTTAACACCATCTGTGATTTTGGTTGACACACAGAAACCACTTTTACAGAAATGATAACCTAAAGCAGTAATGTGTGGCTTCAGTATTTGTTCTTTGCAATGAAAATTTCATGCCTCTGTTACGTGTTGCTTGAAATATGCAAAATAGTTACCATTTCTTCTGCTTTATTTATGCTGACAATTACATCATCGAGATAGACCGCTATATTACTAGGATAAACATGGGATAATGCTGCACATATTAAATTTTGATATATGGCTGGACTTTGTCTCAAACCTATGGATAGTCTTTTAAATCTCATTTGTTGTTTTCCTTCTATACTAAAAGCTGTATTATTACGACTTGATGGATGTAATTCGCATTGTAGAAATGCTCCACGCTGATCTAATTTACAGAACCATACTCTACCCGAGAGACGTGATACTATATTTTGAATACTTTCCAAACTTGTGGAAAGATGCAATAACTTGGCATTTAGCGCTTTTAAATCTAAAATTGATGTGATGCTTCCGTTATATGGTGTTATAAACATAATCGTTTGTTGTATGGTGAGCTGCAAGGTTTAAACAATAAGTTCAAATGTTCATCGACGCGGTTTTTCAAAGCAATAGGTACGGTATAAAAACGGCGAAAGTATGGGATATTATCTTTAGTATTCGAAATTGAAAATCTTATATTTTACCTATTCTAGTTAGATAAAAAACGAAGCAATCTGCATATTCGTATAAAATTGAAAAATTTGTTCGCGAACATGTTCTGGGGCTTGATCTCCAACGTCGAAATAATCTCGTTTAAAGAGAGATCTATCTATCTCAGGATTATGTCTTTCTTCATCTGATATGTCATCTTCCGTTACTATTAAATTGCATTCGTGTTCTATTGGTTCACAAACATTTTGGGCTTTCCCTAAAATCGTATGTCGCTGTAATACAATTTTAAAATCACTTGGGTTTGTAATATGAACAATATTGTCTGAAAACAATAAAGAACGTGGTACCAAAATTTGTAGTTTTTCTGCTAATTCGGTTCTAGTAAGATTTTTCGTTTTCTGTTTTTGGTTCGAAGAGACCTAACTTTACATATGTGACTGATTTTGGTGGCTAAAATATTCTTCGAGTCGTTCCAAAATAAGGATGAAAATTGTTTTGTTTCAGTGGTAGATTTGGACAAAAACTTTTTTCTGTAATCGTTTTATTTTTGATTTACGAGGAATTTTATGTTGTTATTGTCAACGTATGATTTTCGTAATCCAAATAAGAGTGATGGTCGTTTTAAATTGAATTTCCTAGTAATATCTTAGGAGAAATCTCCGTTACTAACCAAAACTGAATTCGAAAAATTTTCTTTTCTATCTTAATTGGGAGAACAACATATTCATGAAGTACGATTGTGTTTTGAGTAAACCTGACAGCTTTAATGTTGCATAACGAATCAACGATACTTTTACAAATAAGGTTAAGCTGGCTTCCTGTATCCAAAATTATGTCATATTTGTAGTTGTTATACTCTACTGTGTTTTTTTTGTGGTATTGTTATGAATATATAATAAGGGGCGAAGATTTTTAGTATATGGTGGACATAGTTTGCCAGGGACAGGCTTCGTTTCTATCAATGGAAATCTGCGTTTAAACTTTCTTTCGATTTGTAACTTTGTCCATAATCATACTGTGGTTGTGAATTACAATTTGTCATATATGTATGACCTCGAAATTTATTACTCGAACCAAAATTTTGATTTTGTACCGATCGCGTATTATAATTTCTATTTGTTCGTCCGTCTTGCTGATTGTATTGCGTCGCGGGTTGGCTATTTTGATGTCTATACTGATTACAATAACATGTAGGTCCGTTATAGTAGCGACGTTGTTGTGGATAATAAAATTGTTGGGGGTACTGATTTTGATAGGTTGGGCGTTGCTGTGTTTGAAACAGGGTCCTCGCGTACGTAAAGCGATTGCGTTGCCGGTTATTTGTATAACGTTGATTGTGTGACCTATTATTATTATAGTATCTGCTTCCATTGTAATTACGTTGATTATTATTCGAAAATAGTATTCTATTTTGGTATTGTCTATCGGGATTTCTAGGAAAAAATTGTTTACCTGAAGGCGTTATTATTTGTATACATTGAACCTGCATTGGCTTGTAAGCTACATTTTTTAAACTTCGTATGCAAAGTTTGCATATCTGCTTGTGATGGTTCCTGTTTGATTTTAAGTTGGCTAGATTTTGGTTTTTCAACCTCTGAAGCTGAACTATAAATAGAAGCTGTACTTTGTGTTGATGATAACGAAGAAATTGAGAAATAACGCTTACCATGTTCACTTTTACGCTTTTCGTTATACATAGCACGTATGCATTTTTGTACATTATAACGACCTGCCTCTAATTCTACTAATTCTTTCAATAAATCAGGAATCGTATTAAAAAAATTTGTTGCTATTTTATCATTATAAAAAGGTCTGAGGCCTTGGAGTATCAAATTTAAAGCCGTCTCGTCAGGCATGTTCTGTTCTGATTTAAGAATTATTGCTTCCATATCCAAAACATATGATGTTACGGACTCCTTTGGTCTTTTTTTGGCGTTCTCTAAACAAAACTCCGACTTCTGATTTTGCACCTGGTCTACGAAAATATGAAATTAATTTCCTTTTGAATTAAAAATATGTACCTGTATCTAATGCATGTCTTTTTATTAGTACATCTATCCTATCTCTGTCCTTTCCTTAAAAAACCTAGGTAGTATTTTTTTGCACTTTTCGTCTGTAAACTCATGTGTATTGTTTGCCAAATCGTCAAATGAGTATAGAAAACCAGAAATATTGCCTGTTTTTTTAGTTGAAAAGGGGAAGAGGGTAATGTGATGGTAACACGACTAGTTTTGGCTCTGGACTGGGTTGCAAGAAAAATACTTAAGTGTAAAATCTGTCGTAAGCAGACCATCGAACTCAACATAATACTGGAGTGACTACTTAAATTAAAAAACAGGCCGCACAGCGATAAAAAGCGTATAAAACTGAGTTAGAACTGAAAATTTGGTCCACATTGGATTAGACTGGAAGCGAGCAAACAAGTTTAAACGTTTGCTCTGTCGTCTATCTTTAACACTAAGTAGTCACTCCAGTATTATGTAGAGCTCGATGGTCTGACTTAAGTCAGATTTTACACTTAAGTATTTTCTTGCAACCCAGCCCTGGAGTTGCCATTTCAGGTTCTGTGTCGGTGTCTGATTGCGTATAAGAAGATTCAAAGTTCAATCCTTGGGGTGAATTATCCGATTTAGTGCTATAATTGTCAGAATTAATTAAATTTACCGAAAGTTCTGATTCAGAATTATTGAATTAACCGTAGAAAGTTTAACTGACGACGGATTCTGATTCTGGTATCGCTGATATAGGTTCAAGTTGAGTTGAAGTTAATTCTAGCTATTGTACGAAAGGTGTACCTCTAGATTGTAAATTATAAGGAAGGTTACGAGATGGTGGTTGCAGCCTTTCCATACATAAATAATTTAATATACGGGATGGTCATTATGCACTGCGCGAATGTTGGAATCATATGTAAAGTTGGGACTTAACAGATGAGTTATAATTGATGGCAAAATTTCTTACAAAAATTGTTACAGACACTCTTCATTAAAATAATGTTGAAAGTCAAACTTGTGAATTTTATTTATACAAAGTGGGAAGTGGAATATTACTTTAGAGCATTGGACAAATGTCGGAATCGTACTCAAGGCTATTATAAAATAACCACGACGGCTCCACCATGATAAATCCCTGGTTTGATTGTTATTGAACAACAAAATAATTGCGGATTAAATTCACTGAACTTTTATACGGCTGCGAGAGGAAGAAGGAAGAACAAGATGGTACCTACAACAAAACACTGAGCAACTCTGTGTTCTTAGGAGGTGTATGTTAATTCCAATTTAGAAAATTCATTGACACATATACAAATATTTATTTACAAACGTAGACGAGTATTTATACGTGTTTACAAAATGAACATAAATTTATACGTGAGACATCAATACATCTCGCCGACGATGGATTTTGTAGAAGAGTACTCAAATGCATATTTTTGCTACTGTTAATACAATAAAATTTAGTGAACAACTAACACAAAATAAATTTAAAAAGAATTCCAACTCTCAAGATTGAAACACGTTGAACAAATACCAATGTAACCATTTAAAGAGAGAGCAACATACCTGTTATTGATGTCAGTCTAAGTTGCACTTCGAAAGTAAGAATTAGAATATCACACTTTCACTGCACGAATGGTTCTAGCGTGTTAGAGCCAATAATAAACAAAGTCTATAAACTACTCAAAATGTCTTAATCCAGTTCTATAAACGTAGTAGTAAATTTATGGAGAGACTTGACTTCTATAACTGTCCAAACTGAAATGAGCCAAGTCGAGCGAGGAGAGGAAGTTTTAAGTCTTATTTATATCATTAATTGTATCTAATTGAAGAAGATGGTATAGATGAGAATTTACATTCAGGAAGGAGTACAGGCTATAGAGTTCAATAAGGTTACAAAAATAATCTTTAGGGATAGTTCATATACTCTCCTTCTCGTGTTTAATATTACCTCCTATGTTGTTCACGGAAGTAAATTACGTAACACTTTCCAATAGAATGTTCATGTAGTTAGGATCACATGGTCAATAAATCATCTGATTACTTGTGCTAATTCTTACCGCCTGTGAGTCGAGGTGAAGATGTAGTCTTGTGAGACGATTCTCATTTGAGTATAGAAATACATTGATAAACCAATTCTGTTGCTTCTCTAGATTTACATTACTGGTTGGAGCTTAACATGATTTCGTTTAATAAAACATTTGAGCAATATCCACTAACATCCTCGACGGAAAGATTTTAAAACAAATTAATACGACAAGATACTTACATGCTAAATACAATAATAATAAAAATAAATTCAAAATAATGAAATTTGAAATACACAATATTATGATGGACAAACACCGTGTACGTGGGTTTTCTCGGAGTTCTGCCATTTCCTCCTGGTTCAACCGTTTCCTTCAACTTTCTTCATTCCACTAATCATCTATCCGCCATGAGCCAAAGTCTCCTAAAGGCTTTAAAAATAAATAAAAACTAGAGTGCCTGCCGCGCGAACCAATTTTTTTCGTATATTAAAAACTTCCATTAGTTTTTAATTACAAAAACTGTAGAACAGATCTCTTCTTTCGTTTTCCATTGACAGTTTTTTGTTAGCGTGAACCCATAATATTTCGGTGATTCCGTTCCCAACTTTCAGTAAATGGCTATGAATTCCATTGGAACAAAAGGAGTAGTTAATAATCAAAAATATTAAACATGAAATACTTTCGACTAGAAAGCTTGAGCTAAATCATTTGCGTCAATGTATA
>JAGDQP010001097.1:122138-132617 GCA_022664845.1 Lepisma saccharinum
TATTTCCGCATGCCACTCGTTGCCCTTCCTACATCCAAGTTAAATCTTTCACGAAGTTGCCTTACTTCTTTCACCGTGACGTCTTCGGGACATACATTTGGATCTAGCATCGTAATGTTATTTAAGATGTGATCATTGAATTAATTTTTATCATACAATCTTCTCTTCATAATATCACAAAGAATTAGAATAAATTGTTTAGAGCTCTTTAATTTTGATATTGCTTTAAAGAGAAACTCCTCTCATTACACAGGCCTTCTGGGTTTTCGACGCCATTTCTTACATCGGTCCAGGTTCCTCCGTAGAGGTTTCTAAAACCCTGATGGTCCGTCGAACGAGGTATTCACTAGTTGTAGGGTTATATCTTTGTCTTGCTGCTGGAGAGACAAATACGATAGTTCCTACAGTACAACGTACATCAAGCCCAGATCTGTTATGAGTTCATAACTAGCAAGTCTATCTGCCAAACCACTAACACACTTTATCTCTGAGATGCTCATATAAGGTTGAATGTTTACCCATACTATAAAGAATGTATTTAAGCTACTGGAAATGCAGCGAATATCCATAATTCGCCCAATTCGCAACTACTGACCTCAAGTTCTTTGCATATATAGGAGAGTTCCAGTAAAATTTTCGAAGATTGGCTATAATGTGCGTAGAGAGTTTCCATACTAGTTTTAGAATTATTTACACCCAGAACTTTAATGATGGAATCATTCACTGCAAGTTCTAACCTATGGTTCATGCTAGTCGTTTTTGCTTATACCATTTGCCTTGTCCAGCATGACATTGGCACTATGACTTACAAAAGACACCCAGTGAATTTGCAAGTAATTTTTCTGATAACCCACACATTTTCAAGACCTTTAATAACGTTGAGCATATTCCTTTAGGTGTCTTCCCCCTAATTCAACCAGTTTCAAGGACATAAAAACTAGATCTTCGTTGCTAATCGAAGCTCGCATATATTCAGCAAGGGTAGATTTTTTTGGTGATATTTGTCACCACAGACAATTTAGGAGATAACTCAACTAAATGAGTGACAATGTGCTTGTTCATCTCCTCATCAAAATAAGACAATTCTATTAGCAGTCCTCTACCAATGGAAAATTTGTCCTACTTGGTCACCATTGAACTTCTCTAATTGAATTAATGGTTCGTGATCAGTAACTGATTTTGCTAAATAGTACACAGTCTGCAAAATATTTTCGTTGTAATTCTGCACTAAGCTCGCCGATTCGACTGCCAGATTTGCAATAAGCCTTTCTGCTTTTGACTTCCAAATTTACAAAGGAACTGAATGAAATTTCGAGTCAGAATGCGTCTTGACCTTGTGCCGGAGTGAAACAAATTTAGCACTTCTCTTTGTCCTTGTCTTTTAGCACAGCAAAGACCTTTGCTTTTTTTTTATTTTTACTTTATAGGATTCTTCTTTCTCTGACTTGCAACATTAGATATGTGGCATATTGGAATCCCTCAGAAAAATAGTTCCATTTATGACACTTTATTCGTGTGTAACCCAAATTATCCTGCCATGCTTTGGATTGCACAGTTCAAAGTGATGGGACAGGATTTTTTGACACCCTGTACGATTCTAAAACAGTATAACCGTGTTCGGGCGTAACGGTGATTAGAGAAGCGACAAGTAGGATTTGAGAATTGCTTTGAGTAGGATGAAGATACTTACACTGTGATTTTCCTTCAATTTAAGGCATTGTTCCAATGTAAACCTCGAATTGAAAAAGAGATCAGATTTCAGCACTTTATTATCGGTAGCAATGTTCAGCAACTATATTTCAAGCAAAGTCAGTGTACACAATAACGTAGAATAACTATCCAGCAAATCTTTACTACTTGTAGCGTGACAGAATGACCATTGCCAGATTTGGCTATCTTGCCTATAAACAAATTCCCATCACAAGATTCGGGTCACGCTCTACGTGGAAGATTCGCCCAAATTGGAACGAGGCTTAATCAACATAGACTTCCACAACCCCTGTGGCAGGGCTAATACAAGGCATGCAGGTTACCACAGGGCGCCCCCAGCGAGCGGGCGTAAGCCACTTCCATACATCATCACTCATCCTACCTCCCTCCCATACCTGTACCTCAACGCAGAAAGGTTCACTGGGGTCCAGCCATCTACACCTCCCACAAAAAGTGTCCCCGAATATATCCCCACTGACTTCAAATAATGCCATAACCAGCACTGCAAATACAGGAGTACTCTGCTCCTATCTCAAAGTCTAACAGCAAGTCACCTGACCTTGCTAAATTAATATATTTATATTCACTAAACCTCGAAGCGGTTACACAGAAATCACTAGGCTGGCATACATCTACATGATTAAATATTAACGAAGTCACACATATGCACACTCATTGGGGTGACAGGAGCAACACAAACTTTCATAAAGTTGTAGGTGGCTATCCTCCAGGGAACTTAACCACTAGGTTCAGGAATGGAATTTCATAGCAGCATCAAAAGAATCGAAGAGCTGAACTCAAAATCGACGGCTAGGTACACGTACATTCAATCACAGGATCACAACAACGCAGAGGAACCGGTGACACTAAACGTAAACACTTCATCATAATGAACCCAAACTAAGCAAATAGGCCAGCATCCTAGAAGGCACCACGGCACTGAACAATGGTAGCTGATACACAATATCATTGGATTCATTTCGGGTAAACACTCAAAAAGCACTGCTGTCTTCCAGTACTGAAGCTAAAGACCGTCAAGTTGAGATTTCCGCTTTACACAGCAAGTCCATTCTACATAGGTGGGCTTCCATTAAATGAATAAATAGATGAGTGTAATTGCATAGTTGCACAAAATAGAAGAGAAAAAAATATAGGAAATAATAACCATCGAACCTAATCTAATTAAGTTACGTACAAGGGACAATTTACATCCGTACCACTGTATGTAACATAGGTCGGTGAGAAAAAAAGTGTAAACAAAGCTCACTATCCCTTCAAGCAAAAATCTCACCTTGATTAGATCGTACTACTGTACTAGGAAGAGACCTACGTTGGATTGCAACCCGCAAGTAATTAGCATGTAATAGCTTTACTATTACACAAGAATTTCAACCAACTTAAATAACAGTATAATTTCTATAGCCCATTCGTTATTCTCAAGAAATTAAACATGTTCTTGAATTTAATTGTTATTATTTTATTATAAACCTTCCTGTCAAAAATTCACATTACCTTAACATTGTTAACAAAATCTTGCTGAAACCTTCTCAATAGAGCAGACAGCTGTTTTCCTCAACTAACATCGAACATTTTACAGCGTGTCAACTATATTAAAATGTATCCATAGTTAAATTAATCGAAGTTTATCACATCAAAATTTTGGAAAAGAAATTTATAACCAGAGTGAAGTTAGTTATTAAATTATAGAATATATTGATAATATCACATTAACTACACAAGTGCGATCTGTACAGACAAAATGCCCCTATTTTTCACTCGTACAGAATTTTGGGTTAAAAAAATACCAAAAGTAAAGTTCATGCGAGTGAAACATAGGCTCATTGGTACCCTCAAACAGTGCAAACACATAACACATAACAGTTATTGTTCAGTTCAGAATTTAGAACATTGGGCCCGAAGATAGAAATTATTTATTTAAGATTTTACTAGATCGAAATTTAGTTTAACATGGCTCTACCGGCCTGTAACTTAATGAACACATAAACACACACACAAGTATCGACTGTCGATTCCTTCACCCCTTCCATTTTTGAATCAAAAATAATTCCAGAAAGTAGGTTGAGAGGGGATGAAGGATCGAGATTTTACACTTTTACATCGCCGAGAATATGTAGATAGTATCACATTTTTGCCCTTTTAACATCCTAAAGTTCATAATGTTTGTTTAATAAGGGCAGAATTCAATTCTGAGATCATGATGTACAGAATTTTGGTGCTTAACTCAAATATTAAATATCCAAAATTTCAATGTTACCAAACCTAAATTTCGCCTAGAATGCTCGTGCTCAAGTACCAACGGAGGAGGAGAAGGTAAAGAAAATTAAGCTATCATGTTGAAAGTTCTTACTCCACACAAAAACAAAAGGTTGAAAAGAGTTAAAAGTTTAAGTCGACGTGAATTTAAATCGTATCACTCGGAAATTCCACTAATAATGCGCAATAGAAATTTAGTTTATAAAAATTTTAAAGATGGCTACCCTCTGTAGCACGAAGCACGCGGCGACATTTCACTGATGATCAAAATTGTCCAACACGTGAATTTGTCCCATTATTCTTTTTACTTTAAATAAACTGGAACTAACTCACCATGTCCAGAATCACACCTGATGATCTCGTTGGTTAATTTATTTGATACATTTTTCAATCAGCGATGCATGACATTTTTTTGGAAGATGTCAGCTTTATCTTCTTGGGTCGGATACAAACACACATGACGTCACGCGCACGCAGCACGGGAAAAACAGTCTCGAACCAAACTTACACGAGACGAAAAGAACGAAATATAAAGTGAATATCGGGATGTATAGCGGAAATCCAGTCCCAAAAATAGCGAAACGCAAAACAATCAAAATAAATTCCTTAAAATAATAATGAAAATATTATTACTAAAAATAAGCATAAAAACTTGCATACTAGACACACCAAAATAAGTACTCTCGTTACTACAGGGGGTGACGTAGGGAAGACCCGGCCATGCATTGGCCATTATTAAATACCTAGATTTAATTACAATAAATAAATCTCAAGAAAAATAATAATAAAAAAACTAAAATATAATTTGATACATAGAGACAGTATCATAGAGACCTCTATGAGTTGCTCTAAAGCTAACGGCTTGGTTTTCTTCAACAGCCAACAGATGGCAGTAGTGATGTTCAAGAATTGACACATCACATACTCAATTCAATATAACCTATCTTAACCTGTTTCTAACGAACGTCTAGCAAAAGAAACGTTGACTGAATTATAACACTCAAATTCACCCATCTATACGCCTTACAGACTAAGAAGATTATCTGTGTTATCGTGAAATAAATAATTTCTAATAAACAAATGAGTTTTATCAATATCAGTTCCCTGATGACCTACAATCAGTATCAACAATTCAACAGTTGATGGCACTTAAATATTTCTTGGTATAATTCTCACTCAGCAGTTGCACATCAGGAGCTTTACATACGAATACAAGAACAAATATCATGTGACTTCGTGTCACTCATCAATTCACAAAAAATATTTTGTGTGTTCCACATCAACATCAAATTTGATCCTATATAAAGAACTGAGAAGTTTTGTTTTCGTCCAAGTTGACTTATCAATGAATAAGATTTTAAAGTCTAAATGCTTGTATAATTAAGCAATGAACATGTATGACAACGTCACTGACTTATGAAAGTGAAATCTTGTAACAATTACTATCTATGAAAATATTCTTCATGAATATTTCACTATTACATGAGATAGTGTTCGTATAATTGGATGAAAATATACCAAATATTCAAAAGAACGTATAACAGAGGCGATGAACCTTTAACTAAGGAGCATACGTCACAATAATCAAGAAGTGTCCATGTCATCACTTTACTACGATTACTGAAGTGAGAGCATTTTATGGAAATACAATAACTAAAAATACAACAAAAAATTAAAGTCTCCAAGGTATTATCCATAGAGCTTATAAAAAAATAGAGAGAGCCTAAGGTTGGTTTCTCGGCGAGGGGTGTGAAGCCGGTGGGGAGCAGAGGGAAATACAGTGCGCACACCGTTGCTAACCAATACGACCCGGACGGAAATGTACGATAATGTATGTTTAAATACGATATACAATATTAACTTGTACGATCTGCTCCAAATGTACGATAATTCAGTAGACATTCAAGATAAATCATTGATGCTTCTTTTACGAGTGAAATTAGCATATAATGGAATACTTCATAAAAAATCTTCGTGCGGAGTGTACGATACAAGAAGCAAAAATACGATAATTTAGAGTGTATAGTACTATCCTTATAATAGAAATGGTTGGAAACCATGTGCGTAGGACCGATGATGACGTAGTCTGTTTTTATATGACGTAATAATAATATCACGATAATTTAAAGGTGCATGTAATTATTTAGCGTAGAAGTGCTACAAACATTAAAGGTGTCGACTTGTACAGTATATCATTGTCGTTTAAAGACGGGAGAATTAAATAAATACAAAATGCAGGTAGAAGTGGAAAAACATCGAGAAATCATGTTCCAGAGATGAACATTTACATGCATAGTATGTTTCAGTATTATTTGTCTTTTAGGTGCTTCTTTAGTATAAGTCGGACGTTCAATTTGGAACGATATATGGAGCAGTCACAGGTGGTGTCTGTCAAAGATGATGTGCATTGCATAAAATGAAGAAAAATATCTAAACTGTTTTTTTCTACCCGTCTTCGTTCGTTACCGCTTACTCGACATACTGTCCACAATTGTAGCAAGACATCAATTGTGAATGGAAATAGACATCACTTTGACGCAACATTTGAATGAAACTTTTATTCCTGATGAACTATCTTCATAATTTCGTGAGTTAGATATAGTGTAAATCGAAGAAATAGTAATGTTGTCGGCCTCTGTTTAGTATACGTCGGGTGTTCCTTGTGGAAATGTAAATGGGGTAGTGTCTGTTAAAGGTGATTTGCATCACATATAATAAAAGAAAATATCGAACCTGGCTTTTTCCAACCCGTCGTCGTTCGCTATCGCTTACTCGACATACTGTCCGTGATTTTTATAACGAAACATCAATGGTGCTATGGAAATAAACAATCACTATGACGTAACATTACCATGATTCCGATTCATGAACATGTGACTTATTTCGTTCGGAAAAATTATGCCCGACGAAAAATTTATACTTTACATAAATAATACCATGTTGTCAATATGGGCTTTTATTAACATACGGGTTTAACATAGAAACTTTTCAGTAGCTCAATAATGTGTTCTGCGCATCAAAATAGTCAATATTTATCATGTAAACCAAAACATTGTAACGACCTTGAAGCTCCTTTCCATTGTATTTTATTTTAGACAGATTTGTTTCGTTTATATTGAGCTTCAAAAGGAAAGGATTTTTACTATGCTGGTCTCAACCTATTGCATACACAGTGTCGTCCTTTATCATTGGTCGGGAATCAATGATTCATTTCAGTTATGTGATTCTTTTCTATAGAGTGCTAAATGTGAGAATTTTGGTATTTCTGGTTAGAAATCAGGATCTGTTAACAGTATTGTTTGATGCTTATTTCGATCATCATCGTAGTGCGTGTTCAGTAGAAGACGTCAACATGGCTAAAAAGTGAAGGCAGGCAACTGAACACTAATTTCCAAAAATTTAAATCTTATTAAAAGTATTCGCATTATCGTTACCTGGTATTCAGTTGCCTGACAGGTAATGAGCATACATATCTTGTTTAAATCCAAAAAGTATCTTCGCCGCTACCTGGTTAGCTGAGAAATAACAATTTGAAATCTTGGAACATATTTCGTCTATGTTTGCATGATTCTGGATACGTTAGTGAAGGATGACATCTTTGTAATTTTGTGAAATTATTTTTATTGCGATTTTGGTCTTTCGAAACTAAATTTCCTTAACAATATTTGCTTTCGGTTGTCATTTAATACTTTGTTCGAGATGTTTAATTTCTTCTCTTTAATTTTTGATGTACAAGTTGTAATTCTCAGCATGCAAAGCTAAGCTGGTACGGTGAACATGGGCTGTCTGTATGTTTAAGTTGCTGCGCTATACAATAGCTATGACTCGTAAACGTATTTCTCCCTTACCTCCTCATTACTTGAAAGATTCTCACATTTGAGTTTTAGAATGTTTTATTTAAACGTGTTTTTGGCTACTTTTGCGAGAATATGTTAATTTCCGAAAAAAAGTTCACTATAGTTTATCCTTAGGTAAAGGTTTAATACCTACGTTCAGTGGTAGATGGCGTTAGTTTTCTGTCGATCGTTAACATGTGAAAATTTTACTGTAGAATATTTACATAATTGACACGATCGTAAGACTTGTTTCAAATTAAACATGTGTAAAGAATTTAAACTATCATTACAGAATTTTGTTCCAAACATTTGTTTGTTATGACAGATCAGGTGCATAGTGCTTCACTCTATCCACCTTGTACTTGCCTTACTTACTGTTTGGAACGTATTGGAAAAAGTGCTTTTAATGGAACTGGTGTTCAAGAAAGGGTCAGAATTTAGAATTGTTTATTATAACTGAACTTATGCGAAGTCATGTTCATATAAAAAGCAGTGATTTACAAATTATTTCGAAAAATAAGAATTTGGACTTGCATTGCTACATATGAACTTATTTTGTGAAACCTTATTTCTGTCCAATTGGTTTCAAATGTGTATATACATATTAATAGACAGAACAGATGAAATCGAAATAGATTATTTTTCTTCCAAATCGAGGCTACGATCTGTTGGGATTCTTTAAGTCATGTATTTTCCTACCTTGTCAGAAATAATTTTTTTAAAGTAAATTTTGTATTACCTAACCTAGAACAAAATGTTACTCTGTGTGTTCGTAGCTAAACCAAATACGTTACTTTACTTAAATAAACTATGAGTAAAAAGGGTTTATAAATTTTCATTGCGAAAGCTTTAATAAGTAGAAGTAAATAGCTCAATATTTAAGTTTTGAATAAGTAATGCGTTTCTCGAGTGACCTCGCTGAGAAGGTTCAGCTAGCCAGTGTCCAGTCTGAGTGTCATTGAAAATTGAGTCTTTACGAGTGTTACCCACTAGCCCATTTCAATGTGAAGTTTCACTTTCCATTCTTTACCCTTCTTTAGGGAAGTAAATCCTCAGTTGGTGGAGTGTGACGAGGTTTCGCGGGGACGCAATCGGAAGTGCATGTTATATGATCGGCTCTTATGCTGTTTCTGTACGGCGTTAGTACCCCCTTTTCTCTGAGTTGTCAGAGAAGGTTCCAGCAAGTGGCGACTGTAATTGTTGGCTCTTTTGCTGTTCTGTCAGTCTCCTACTTGTTCTGAGGAAGTTTTGCTTATAACATACATATCAAATTTCAATGTAAACGAATCTTAGAAAATATTGCGAAAAATGGATTCCTTTGTGTTATGTAATTTCAGTTGACCTTAATATGAGAACAGAATCCACGACAGGTCACATCGAGTTCCAGTTTTTTTTAACTAACTTAACCTATTACCTAATCTACTGAAAATTTATACGGGATAAATGATCAAAAACTTTCATTGCATGGGCTGGATAGGATTATTCGTCTCTAACAAACAACTAAATATTCTATCAATGTGCTGAATATAGAAGCGGTATGTAAAATAAAACTATTAAGGTGCCCTCACGTTAAACAGTCTGAAGTTAGTTTCGAGATGACTTTTACCATGTTCACTTACCAATGAGTGTAAAGCTTTTCTAAATAAAATTTTCGAGCTTTTAGATTAATTTCATTCAAGTTAAATGCGATCGATGTTCGATCATCTAGAGATCCTTAGTGGCACAAGTGTGTCAGTACCTTCACAGCTTCTTCAGTTCCGTTGTTTGAGAATACAAAGTTATTATCGTATGACGAAAGAGGTTTAGTTAAAGGCTTCCGGGGTGATATAGCGGTTTAGGTTTTGGGGAAGTGTATAAAGCACCTTAAAACGGAACTTTGATATGCAGTGTCGATTATAGAATTCCAATCTGAGGTGCCAATAGTTGGATCTAATACCTGGTCTAATAGTTGGTGTTTTTTAATGTATCCGAGTGCTGCGGAGTAGTGAGTTCAGATAGGGAGAAGTGAATGTTTAAGAATGAGGTAGGATTAAGCTTTTGCTAGCCTCTTGAACTGAATAAGCCCTGAATTGTACTTGACCACTGAGGTTCCGTGTCTTACGTTTTCGCCCTTATTCAGCGCTGCGATGAGATCCTTTCTGCGCATGTTTTAATGTTCATTCACTGCATTGGGGATGGGCACAAAATAGCGTAGCAGCTACTTTTTCACTGCTACTTTGGCTAAATTGCTATCACTGCTACGACTGACGAAAAGTAACAGCTACTTTTATCTACTACTTTTCTACGAACGTCGCGAAGGATATAAACAACAGAATAGCGAGAGAAAAAGGCTGTTACTTCATTTTCTTTGTCTGTCCCTTATCAGCAGAAACAAACACGACAGTTGATCAAAACAATCGAGTCAGACCAATACAGGCGAGTACCTTCCCTGTTAAGTAAATAGTGTTTTTTTTTATTCTCGGATTATGTCAGCCACCATATTTACTGTAACTAACTACACATGACATTCTAACTAAGTGATTCTGTCAGACCCCCTGTGAGGGTTGTCCCCCAAATTCTCACCCGTACGCCAACTTTAAAATTATTTTTGTCAAAAATAGAAATCGTGCAAAACACCACTTTCACTCTCCAATTTTTGACTTTACCCCCCCCCCCCCCC
>JAGDQP010001098.1:0-16328 GCA_022664845.1 Lepisma saccharinum
CCATGAACCACTGGATTCGATAGCAATGGGTATGAAATGGTACTTCTGTGCAAGATTATTATATTTTCTTCTTTTTCCCGCTTCTTTTCTACTGGCAATATTTCCCGCCTGGATTGAGGAAAAAGGGAGGTTGGAAGGAGCGAACGTGTCTGAGCAAGTGAAGTCCCAAATTAACGGTTTGTCTCTCTTCCAGGGTAACAGAGTCATCCCATCTGGTCTTTTACCGTCTGTCCTGCTACATCCAATAGGTTCTCGTACTGCAGGAATGTCAGCTGAGATTAGTGCTCTCATTATAATGTCATTAACATTCGAGTGACGAGGACGTCTACCTGCGCTTTTGAAACAAGAAAGGCCATGTAATCCTTTTTCATTTACTTCATTTTTACATGCCTGACATTTGTGACTTCCACAAATATCTGCACCCAGGCGAATTCCAACTGCTATTCGGAAACATTTATTACTGAGGTGAAGGCCGAGAGGGGCGAAGGTAGAGCTTTGAGCCAGCACCTGCTTCGAAAGAAGACGCGACAATTATTCGGGCTTTGTCTTCTAAGTTTTCTGGAGTCTGAAGTAAAAAGGAGAGGTGTGATTTGATAATGGGTTCATCCCATGTAAATTGCTTTGATCTAGTATCGAGTTCGGGCAAGAATGATCCAACTAATAATGACCAAGTTGAAGAGCAAGTCTCAATCTCAGAATCCCCATGAGAACTGATATCATTTTGGAGAAGTGATTCTATCAGGCATCGGGAACCATAGAATGACGCCAAGAAGGCGGGAATAGCCAAATCTAAGGCGCGACGAATGCCTAATCCTCCAAAATTGACAGGGAGAGAAGCCTGAAGCCATGTGTGGTCAGGAAGGAAACAATTTAGGATGGATTCTAAACCAGATTTAATGGTGTTTATCGTAAGGTTCGAGTAGATCTTCTCTCCAAGAAGGCGAACAACGCAGAAAATATAACCTTGGTATGGCAAAAGAAGATCTTAATAAATAAAATGCTGAGTGTGCAGAGATCGATGAAAGACGTGAAAAGTACGTTTCAAGTGTGGCTATTTTCCCAATTAATAAGGATCTCCTTGCATCAGTAAAGAGGGCAACACCTAGAAGAAAAGCATTTGACGGATATACATATATATATATATATATACATATATATATATATAGATATACTGATAAGGCCTTTATATCTTTGACCTATATAAATACTTTACTATAACGTAATGGAGCGGATTACTCTCAACTTGCAGCTCCTCACACTGAGACAAGCTCTTCATCCCCGAGGGATATCGACAACTGCAGCTTCAATGCAAAACTTGCTTTAACTTATTTCCAATGTTGTCAAATGTCCGCGTACACGTTTTTTGTGCTCTCATGTGATTGATTGAATTCTGTTTAGTTTTGCAAAATTAAAGGAATCCTGCTCTGTGATTGTGTGCTCTGTTTTACATCATACATCAGTTGTGAACTGTCTGAGGAAGGCCATCTTGGTAAGAGGTTGAAACTGTTACGGGTGTTTAAGTTGATTTAAGATTATCTGCCTCAGTGGCACAATATGAGCAAGACAAAAATATTGAAAGGGTTCTTAGACACTTGGGCTATATGCTCAAATTACAGTAATCGGAGAGCTTCAACACAACAACGAGGACAATATGCACTTAGCAGAGATACCAAAAGATAAAAGTTTTTTTTTTCATTATTCTTAGTAATACATTCATATGGAGTAAACAGGGTGGATGGACGTTTTATTACACATGCATGAGGACAATGTGTACTTAGCACTGAAACCAAGTGACAAGGCTCCTTTTGGAGCCGCCTTGGAGTATTGACTGACTGGTATGTGCTGAAAATAATTATTCCGTTTTTTCAATACTCTTAGGTGTAATTCATATCATCCCATCCGTCCTGCTTTCGTTATTATTATTATTGCTACTAGTTGGACTCTAATAGTGGTATCAAATGTGGACCAATGTATTGTGTATGTGTTTTTTAAAAATGTCTGCTTTTATTTCATTTGTACTTATTTGTAACAGAAGGCTAGTGTTGTATATGCCCATGGTTATTATTATTATCACTATTATTATAGTTACTCCAATACTTTATTTTAATTTTAATTAATTTCGAATTTATTAGACTAATTAATCGGCTCTGAACTGTGAAAACCAACTTTCCTTTAGCCCTAACCAAATAGGACTTGTTCTTAGGTGACATAGGCTCTTAATATGGAATTAAATTACATTTATTGATGGCCTTTAGGCATCTAAGGCTCAGGCTGAGATAGCGGAGGGGAAAGGATTCGAGAGGGTGTCGGTCAGGGCCAATGTTGAACGTGCCATCCCGGTATTTGCCTGGTGTGACAGAAAAAGAACTGGAAAAATCTCAGTCAGCATAGTCGGCCGCTGGGATCGAACCCAGCACTACCACTGAGCAACGGCGTATGGAGTAAACTAGGCAGATGTGAATTTCTGTGATTGTGAAATTCGGTCCTATTATTTTCATCGGATAATTATATTTTATTAGTTGGTTGGGTAGCTCGGATGGGGGAAAACAAAGGTTATATTATATCCTGGTTGGAAGACCGGATGGAAAGAGGCCATTAGGGAGACCGAGACGTCGTTGAGAGGACAATATTAGACGAGATCTTCGAGAAGTAGGTGTTCGTGATGAAAACTGGCTTGATATTGCCCAGGATAGAATCCAATGGCGAACGTTTGTTACTGCGGCGATGAGCTTGCGAGTTCCATAAGCCATAGAGTAAGTTAGTTTGGTTGGGACTCCCTTCGCCCCCCCCCCCACCGCGCAGTGGGGTTTGCGGGGGCCCTTTCGCCACCACTGCCTCACATCCATGCTGACATAGGGAGATGATGGAAGCGACCGAGTGCAGTGAATGGGTAAGGTCTAAGATGAATGATCTTGAGAAGTCAGAAACCCCAGAAAGAAATTTACGACGGGAAATCCAAGTTGGGTAGTTTCATTCAAAAGTCAAGACACAGAATTGGAAACATGTAATTATACGAACACAGTTGTAACACTAGATATGTACTGTATGTGCTCGTCACGACTAGGTCGATATTAACGCGATACCTCCGAGTTATGATGGAGACTCAGACCATCTTCTTGTAAGTTACTAAGAATCTATTTTTTTTTTGGTTCGATAGGTCTTGTATTTGCATCTTTGCTCACTTACATGATTTGCATACAAATGTTCAGTAATTTTAGAAATTAACTTAGATATTTAGAATGGCTAAATTGCCACTAATACAAATTTGTGGGGCGTCGATCTTTAGTTTGAAATGGATCAAAGTTTATCATTTATTAGTCCCTTATCCCAAAGCAATTCTTAATTTGTAAGTTTGGATACCTAAAATGGGTATCCATCGAAGCTCCATAATCGTACTGGTACCTATGTTCTACGCCCAAATTCGTTCTGTTAGTTCTACTAGCGACAATGGAGGTGATAATTTTGCATAGTAACGAAAACAATCCAGTTAAATAACAATAGGATAATTTCTGGCTAAATAAATTAACAATGACTGAAATGCAAAGTAATGTTCTGACTACAATTTTTATTCTTTCTATAATTATGGAAGTCTTACTGAAAAGTTTGTCTCACTTGTATTTTTCCTTTGAAAGACAAAGAAGAAAGAAATAAGAAACTATTTTAACTTTTTCAATAGTTAAAATTAATTCCCAGAAGCAATTGCAACAAACAAAAACTAAATTTTACAGGAGGCAATCTGCTATATTGCTCTTTTACGTACTTTCTCCCAGAAAATTTCACACTACAGAAAGAGCTGCCATCTACTAACAAAGTTTAAAACTACTACCGCACTATAGTATTATCGAAGCAATAAAACGTTTCGTCATTATATCGCTCTGGCTACAACATTATTCCTGTAAATGGTTCAGTTATAAAATCTATACAACAAACAACGCTTCGATAAACACGATCAAACGCTGCCTTGTAGCATATATTTGATTGAACTGTCTTTCGATTACAGATCGAAGAAATCAGAAATCTACTATGCTCGAAATCTGTTCAAGCTATCACTTATTTATGTCTGTGTTTGTCTGTTTATCCATATTGTTCTGTCTTTCGTACCACTGGATATCATCGCTTCTATAATTTGCCGTAAACAACCGTTGCTGCATTTTTTTTGGATTAACTATTACAGATTACACACCAGGGACGATGAGAGCAGAATACGCCACTGGAACGACAATTCCTGGAACGTGAAAGCCTCTTGCAGATGACGGTGAAGCGTTGCTACTGCCTTCGTCCCCATCGGCACTATTTGGATTGGCTTATTGTTGCTCAAGAGAAGCTAAAACGTCGCGTTTCTTGCGGCGGTCATCAGGAGCTGCTGCTGCGGCCGCTGCAGCTTGGTTGTACAGCGCGAAGAAATTGGCTTTAGCTGCTGCCACCTATTGAGAAAAAAGTGAAATAATTACTTTACAATTTACATTCATCGTGTTACGTTGAAAATAAGTAGTAATATCCTATCCAGGCGGCATCAATGCCGCCCTGTCAAACAACCTTTGAGTTCTGACTGTATACTTATCTTAAAACGGGATAGGCGTAAGCCATAGCGCTGTTACCGCCCAAAAAATTCATTTTATCTGATCTTTTATCTTACCTATCTTAAAAGCATCTTCATAGTCAGGGTTTCCGCCAGGATTTTCAGTTTTTTTCGGGGGGGGGGCTACTAAAGTCAAAATTGGGAGGGTGTAAGTGGAGTTTTGCAGGTATCTATAGATTTTTTAGAGCAAAAAAATTAAAGTTGGGGGTGTTGTCGAGATTTTGCGGAATGACACCTCTCATACGGAGGGGGGAGGGTGGGAAATGGCGGAATCACTGATCATAGTAAACGAGACATAAAGCAATGTTAGGTTCTATAAATTAAGTTTTAGGTGCCCAAAATAGGCTCTCTAAATCTCAAATTAGGCAATAAATATAGGCTCCTAAAATAAAATATAAGAATTATATATTTTAACAATGTTACACATTTAAAAACAAAACATGAAAATCTTTATAACACTATGTACCAGTTCTACAATCGACCGCTAACCTCTAGTCAGCGCAAAGTTGATGCCTTCTCATTTTGCGTATCTCATTGGCCAAAATCAGACTTGGCCTTACATTGGCGCCGACTAGAAGTTTAGCGGTCGATTGTAGAACTGATCCTAAAGTGTAGAAATTGCACGCACCCCAACAAAGATACTGTTAAGTTTATGGGGATATAAATGTGTAAACTCTAATTGTCTACTGCGTTACCACAAGGCGTACTTATACTTTTTAAGGGCTAGGAAACGAATTAAATAGGAACACTCTTCATGTGGGAAGAGGTGTTCTGATGCTTTAGGTAGACCTGCGGTGAATTTAAGTTACACCACTTAACAACACCTGCCACCTGGGCTATCTCCTATTACAATGTTAGGTTAGATTATTGGTCTTGCGTTGAACTGAAGTATAACTTCCTAACTTGCACAAACTCTCCAACTTCACAATACATACCGAGCGGGCGTAGTTCGGTCGAACGTTGGCTTAATATCCAGAAATTCCTACGAACGATCCAAGCGACCACCCATTCTGACAGGTTTTTCCATGTTTTTTTTTTCCTCAGTCACACCAGCTAAGTTCCGGGATGGTATCTATTAACTAGGCTCTGGCCGACTACATTCCAACATCCTCTCCCCCACCCTATTCCGATCTGAACCTGAGATGCGTAATCGCCATAAATAAAAATTCAAATTCAAAATTCACAACACTCGACGTTAAATATAATGTAAATACAATACTTATTAAATACAATTTTAATCAGATTCCGTGGAGTCCAGCGCTCACGAGGTGGTGCGAAGTGCATCTGGGTATGAAATTTACGTAAAATGCATATAAGTTTGCCAAAATTATACTGTGTTTTATCTGTTTAAAAGATCTAAATTGCAGGTGGTGCCCGGTTTTTCCTAAACACCTCCCAGCATATAACATTGAAAATGTACCACAAATGAAACAAAGAACAGGCTAATACGAATTTCAATGCAAAAATAGGGTATAGTAGCCTTGTTCCTTGCTTGACAGAAGATACATTTTCCGTGCGGTTATCTTGTTCTGTATCTTGTATCCACTGGCGAGTTAGAGAAGCTTTGGAACTGGCTATTTGAAGCATTGTACTACAATTTTCAGGTTTGACCTTCGCACTCCGTTGTCTCGAAATCAACTGCACGGATGACGAAATAATGTGCTTTCCTCCAGCTTGCGACATTGGACTCCCCATTCCACTGCACCGTGGCTAGCAACTATAGACTACAGAGTCGGAGAACGACTTTTTATGACTTACTGCATTGTTGCGTAGTTTTCTTTATAATTTAGCTACTTACCTTAGACATCGGTGGAAATAGCATAAAGTTAAGTTTTGTATCAATTCCTCATAAATCGTAAATATATACAAATTTGAATTGTCTTTATGACCTTTAGGCCGAGATAGAGGAGGGGGAAAGGATTCGGAAAGGTGTCGACCAGGGCCTAGGTTGAAGATGCCATCCCAGCATTTGCCTGGAGTGACTGAGGAAAAAGCGTGGACAAAGCTCAGTCAGGATGGTCGGCCACTGGGATCGAACCCACGACCTCCCGAATGCTACGCCAACGCTCTACCACAGCGACGGCGGCTCGGTCCTGCATATACAACTTTATTTTCAACTTAGTGCTAAAGATAGAAATAGGTTTTAACCTAAAGATCCGCGGTCTATTTATAGATCCGAAATAAACCACAATAAACAAACATTCTGTATAATTGTATTTGACAGGTCTTCGAACCAGAGCTGAAACGGGTCACCGGGTTATTCGGGTCAAGTTTTGGACCTGGTCACTTATGTTCGGGCCAGGCCGTCACCAAATGTGACCTTATTTCAGCTCTGCTTCGAACCATGTTCTTCCTTGGAGCCAGACATATCCATTCGCGGACTTCGTGTACTACAGATAAAGACGTGTCATCTGTCCAGGATTGTCCGAACATGGTTGAAAAAACATTCCAGTAAGTTGAGCACTATGTAATGGCTACCACGGTCTCCTTAATGAATCCCTCGGGGCACCTTTGGGAATGCGCATAGACTAGGCAATTGCCCACGGTGACAATTTTTTATGGGCGGCAACTTTATTTATAACATACTTCTTAGATTCTTAATACGTTATTCGATATTTCTGTGGAAACTTTTCAAGAGTTTTTTTTTGACAATTTTAATGTTACGATTTTTTTAATATATATATTGAGACCAGATATTGTACCTCTCAGAAGTTTAAGGAATCACCTCAGGCCTGTGATTGAGATTATCTAGTAGTTTATGGTGTAGCTTTCCAAACCACATAAGAGCCAAAATTCATTTCCAGTGTGTACTAGTACATACGTTAGAGTGTACACTCAGGGCCAAAAGTTTGTACCCAGTCGTAAAATTTCTTTTCCTAATAAGTTTAGAATGAAAAGGCCGATTTGAGTACAGTTTATCTGTACCTTACATAAAATAACATTTTCTTTAAGCTACAGGAAACCGTTCCTAAATCGATCTATGTTTTCCAAAGTTATTCGGAAAGAAATTTCATGACTGAGTACAAACTTTTGGCGCGGACTATACGTACAAGAATCAAAACAAAGCAATTTGAACTAATTCTTAATTGATCTTAAGCATATGAATTCAGCTTAAAAATTTGCAGTGCACCATGAAAAATAAAAGTTTATAAAAATAATTTAAAATTAAATCGGTGCCAATTGGCAAATTAATTTCTGATTGGATATTGGACTGAATACGGTATAGAGCAGTGTTAGTTTCGTGGTTATACGTAGAGCAGTGTTAGAATAACCAACCGACAAAAGGAGATCCGGGTTCGAGGTCCGGTCACGGCAACGACCACATTTATTAAGTATAGTGCAACGAAAGAAAAAAAAGTGTGACGTCAGCACCCTACTTAAATGATCAATGTTCTATTGGAAAAATTGCGGCGAGACATTTCAAACGACACCTGTATCATCTTTCTAGCCCAAGTCGTTTCTAAGTTGAAAATATCCCCGGAACTCCCCTACGATCTGGATGAATTATACAGATTTGAACTTGTCTTGTCGAGACCTTTTCAACGACACCTCAACCTCCTTCCTAGCCCTAGTAGTTCCTGAGTTGAAAGTTATCAACGGAAAGACGGACAAAACTGTTCTATAAGTCTTTACGGCATTGTGTGTGTGTTTTATTCATGTACTGGAAAAGAATCACAAATTATTTCTTTTGTTAATGTACTTAATAGAATGTAAGAAACAGCAATAAACGAGAAAACATAAAGCATGCCAAAAAGACATGAAAAATTGTTATCGAAATATTGAACAAACAGAGATACATTCATAGTATTAATGTAGGTCGTACTCAGTGACAAGGTATTGAAGTGCACTCCCTAATTCAGATCACTCCTTCGATCTACTCACATCTGCAGTGGTCATCATCTCTTTTATCTCTTGGAAGAACTTGCTATTTTGCCATAATCTTTTCCAAGAGCACAAAAGAATTACGAGGAAAACGGGGAACAAACTGGTAGAGGATGATAAGAAGGACAGCTGTGAGGAGTTCCAAAAAAATGTCGTCAGGTAGCAGCAAAGTCACCGAGTGAATGAGCAGCGCCATCAAATTAGGGCTCATTTTCATGAAAGCTTGCGTTACTGGCTTTGCTTGCGATTTGGGTGAATAGCCAATTGAAACACGTGGTGTTTTGTGGTGTAGTTTTATTGGCTATTCACCCAAATCGCAAGCAAAGCCAGCATCGAAAAGTGTGTTTGAAAATCCGCCCTTACGGCAAGGAACGTGGAGGAGTGTTCCTGTGCTGGAGGGATGAACGTTAGGGGAGCAACAGGATGTGGTGCGTTTTCTTTGGGGGTGAGGGGGGGGGGAGAGAAAGGTATTTCTGCTAAGGATATGTATAAGGAAATGCGTCCTGTGTATGGGAAGAACTAAGCTGGCAACTGGCGAACCACGCATTTCAAAAGTTCTTTATGATTCGTCACGTACTTGATCACTTGACTGCTAGATGGGAGTACTGTCAGGTGACGCCATTATGATTTCCTACGGCGAGTCATTCTATACGTGGAGTTGAAGGAAATAGAGGAATAGAAATAAATCAGAAGCAAGTTAATGCCAAAATTAAGGGATAATAATGGGTAAGATAGGAACAAAAGCTATAGACAAGCAGTGGCGGCTCGTGATCTGAAAACCAGATGATACATACAGCCGGGTAAATCATGCTTATTAACAGTTGTATTACGTTTCCAGGCATAACTGAATTACCCGTAATACCACTTATCAATCTTATGCAGTAATGAACGTCTTGCTGGGTTAGTTTTAAATATTTCGAGCTTTCATTAACATTGTCAGCAGGTTTTTCTTAGCTTCAGTTGATTAGCATTTATATATTATATTCTCTCTCAATTATAATATTTGCATTTTAAATATAAAACTGTGTTTCATCAACATATAAGACAATAAGTGAAGTTGTGCTTCACCAGCTCCATCTGATGAGCCGCTACTGTAAACAAGAATGCATGAAGCTTACTTTATAATACCTAGCCGTTATCAGCTGAGCATAAAACGGGTAATATGACAGAGAGGAATGATTTTGTGGCACTAGAATCCTTCATCTAATCACCGTTACCGTGGTAACGAGGCATTATTATTGAAATATTCACGAACTACATGAGAATGGTTAAACAGAGACCTCTGGTGGACGAGAGGTTAGCGTGCTAGCTTTCCGTGGGCGTGATCAGTGTTCAGTTCCCACCGTACGGAGTAGTTCGGACCTCACTTTATCAAAAAGTGTAGGTCCCGTTCTTAGAACCTCACTAGCTCGATCAGGACGTTAATAACAATTCAATCAATCAACAGTTAAACCAACCCCAGCAAGATTTACCTAATTAATAACATCAAGTCTGTCAACATTTTAGCCAAATTAAATTTCCAAAACTTACATGGTCACGAGATCCAGTTTCGAAATGTTTTTTCGGTCATAACTTTTCAACGGACGCACGGATTTTGGTAAATCTTTAGGGCTATATGATTTGTAAACAACGTTTTGGTATAATAACCTTTAAGACACATAGTTCCGTTTCTGTGTAAACGAGACTCAAAACAATATGAATGTGCACCAGTGATTCTGCCAGACCCCTTTTGTGGGGGGTGTCACCCCTAAATTCTCGAGTACAGCCAAACTTTAACTTTCTTTTTACTGTTAAAACTCGATACAAACCGTTCAGAACTCCACTTACACGCACAATTATACCCCACCCGAAACTTAAAATCCTGGCGGAATCCCTAATTTACACAGATTCGATCCAAAGTTTGGTAGTATGAGAGAAAAAATTACCCTCAATAATTTAGTTGCATGAGGACTCTGAAGCTAATTAGAAAGAAAAAAATATTATTTCTAAGATTAAACATATAGGGTAAAACCTTGGTAATATCGTGCTGTTGCTAACTTCGTGATAACTTGTAGTATCCTGGCGGATAAAATTGTAACTCGTCAACTGTTGCTAGTACCGCGGCATTACGATAAAAAATAAAACTATCACGAAATTACCAAACGTCACGTAATTATCAATATTTAACCCATCTTGCATAATGAAAGGAATTGTATAACCTCTTCTCTATTTGTCAGTTAAGAAAATAACGATGACCCTAATATAAGCAAGAATCTATTGATTACATCAGTTTTGATTTCAGAATTATATGTACGTACGTAGCTGTCGACTCGAGAAGCCAAAAGATGCAAGGGATATTGGAAAATAATAATAAAAAAAAGTTCTAGGTAATCCTTTACAAAACATGGACACATTTAGGTCAAAGGTTTCTTTGTGCAAGATATGACAGTTCTGTGTCACGTGTTTTTCGGGTTATATATAAAAGATTACCTAGAACTTTTTTTTTAATTTCCCAATATCACTTGCATCCGCTGGCTTTATTTATTTTGCGATGTGTTTTCATTCCATGTCTCAGTCGCTGTTGTGATTCACTTACCTCAGGCGTGTCCTGCACAGGCTGAGGCACTCCAAACACAGGAGCTGCGTAGACATCAGCCGGGGTTGAAGCTGCTGGCACAGGTCCTACCGGAAGGTTGTTGGCCCCTAAAACTCTGTACCCATTGGTATCAGCCACGTAGTTTACAACATTGAGTTTCCCGGTGGGATCCACGTAGCTGTATGACCCTTGGACCGCTCCATCAATGGACCTGGATTCGGCTCTTGTCTGACCTGGTTGAGAATAGCCGAAGTTTACTTGTCCCAAAACATTTTGAGATTTGTACTGATGTGCGATCCCTGAGTAGGGAAATCCCCAGGGAACGACTTGAGCTTGTGCAGCAGCAATAAATACTGCAAGACAGGTGGCCTGGAAATACAAAAAACACTTAAAAGAAACACTATTTTATAGCTTTACAAATTATTTACCTTACAAGGTTAAAAAAAATAGAAATTAGACTTCGTTTCCAAATTATCTATTTGCAGGATCTCGATTATGACGTTATTTGTTCTTCACATGCAGACTTCCAGATGTAATAAATTCTGATCAACACGAAACTTTAAATAAGGAAAGTATCTACCGAAAGTCCTAAGCAAAACATGCTGACACCGCTGCTTATGTACTATAGAGGAATAAAAATCGTATGTGGGTCACATGGAAAAAATCGGAAACTTTGCATCAAGAACGCCCTTGTATCATACTTAGGGCTAATATTTTCTGGATTCACAGCTTGGACTATACCACTAGTCAAAGTAATAAGGTTTACAAAGAGTGGGTCACACATAGTATTGCTAATTAGAAAAGCAATTATAAGTTCTGGCCTCCCTTTTATGTAAATTAATATTATTTGTGCAAATCAAGATATTTATTCGCAAGCTTAGGCTGCGGTGGTAGCCCATACGATACGCCCCTGATTTTATCTCTTAGACATTATTCATTAATAATAATAAACTTGTATTTTTGGACCATTTTAGTAACTAATGACTTCAGCCTGTCTTGATTGTTCTAGCCGTTAAGTTTCTAAAATTAAACATCCATGCCTCCGCCGGGGTTCGAAGCTTGGAGTCGCTGGCCTAACGTCTCAAACCACACGCACCTTCATTGAATCACAGGAAGCAATTATACAGCGCGGTCCTGAAATCATGGCGTAAATCTCGGGAGGTAATTTGTTACACCAAGACAACAACAACAAAAAAAAGTTCCTTTGAAGATAATTCAAAACATGCGCAGTATTTGAACTACAGGCGCTCAAAGTGAAGGCGGTATCGTCAGAAATAACGTCATATCTCAAACAATAATGACGTAAGCTAAGTTGGCTTAACAAATCAAAATTGAGAACATTGTCGGAAAACGGACACATACATCTATGTGCCCTTTTTCCGGCAATCGCTTTAAACGATCCGCCATGTTGTTTTCTACATGTTCCGTAATTTCAAGTCAATATCTCGATTCGTTAGCTCGGTAGAAAGAAATATGATACCCCCTGTATGTAGAAAAGTTTCCGCAAATGAAAACTGTCGTCTTGCTTTCGGACCCTGCTGGCGGACAAAACCTCAACTCCACAATGATCAAGTTTTGTTCATGGTTCAGCAATGGGTTTGATGTAGAACTTCTTCACATGTTTTCCGTCAGAGGCCAATCATTTACACAGTGTGACAGAAACTTTGGTCTAGTCAGATCACAAATAAAAATAAGTGAATTATCCCGTGATAGGGAAAAAGATGTTTTTCTTTTTTCGATTGAAGGAGAATGGGAGAAATTAGTGCCATAGCTGGAACGGTGTGGAAAATGGTTTTGGCGGCCATTTTGAATCCAAGATAGCGACTTCTTCAAAATATTGTAATATTTGTCTCAACTACTCTTGATAATACACCGTTATGCGAAATTTCGTATCTCTAGCTCAAACGGTGTGGAAAGTGCTTTTGACGGCCATTTTGAATCCAAGAAATCGACTTCTTAAAAATATTGTAATATTTTTCTGAACTACTCTTGATAATACACTTTTATGCCAAATTTCGTATCTCAGGGGTCAAACGGTGTTGAAAATGAAATTTATGGGGTCCGCCATTTTGTATCCAAGATGGCGTCTTTGGAGACATTTTGTAATATTTTCGTAACGTACTGGTGATGATGTACCGTTATACAAAATTTCGTTTTTCTAGCTCCAGCCGTTTAGGCTGTGTACATGGGTTCCCAAAACCTTGGTCTTTTTAGGTGCGACATCTAGTTCTTGCAGATTGAATTTTTCTCAATCTCAAAAACGAAGAGATTAGTGGCAATATTTGATGAGTCAATTTAACAAAACTATTGTTATTGTCATTTTCAATATTCTTTTGTTTTAGATACTGTGCTTAGAATTGTTTGTGCTTTCTTTATTCAACCTAATCACCATGAAATCTTTCATTGCAGAAAGAAGGGCACATAACATGCATTCACAATTTTCACGACATTCTCATGTGAACTTTGAATTCTGTGAGGTTAGTTAACAGTTTCCAAACCTGATTCTATGCGCTTTTATAGTGGTGTCAACGACATAAATATTATTTCAAAAACTTCTGGATAACATTCAACTTGAACCTTCTTCCATGGATTTTTTTCATTCTTGTTTTTGATGTATTTAATCACCTCCAAAAGTTTATGCCACTTTTTTTAGGGACACCCTGTATAATTCGTGAAGTACAAAAAGATAATTCTTTTCCATCTACTTACGAATACTTTTCTTCACGTATAGTTCTCATTATCTTCAAAAGATGGCTCTGACTAGCATGATCTGATAAGTATTTGTAAATCTTCCGTTTCTGGCCTAGAATTTTGTTCGAGTTATCTTACCTTATAAACATATAAAAAAAATCATTAAATTTTAAATGTAAGTTTAACATTCTTCTTACTAGTAGTCAATGAATCGTAATGTAACTCATAAAGGTTCCTTAAGTATATAATACGCTGAACTGATTTAAGTGGTTGTATTCAAGTTTTTATCATGTTGCCTCCATTATCATCTCTACTGCAACAAAAATCCGTGATATTTGTAACGAAATAAATAATGATAACGTTTCATTCCGTAAAACATTTATTACCATGAAACATAATGCACGTTATAATTCCGGTACCTATAAGTTGCTGCGTAATTATTTACAGGGTGGCCGTAGCTCAGTTGTTTGAGCTTTGGCATCGCATTCGGAAGGCCCTGGAATCAATTCAGCGGCGAACGATCCTGACTCAATGTCAGATCCAGAGAGGGAGGTGCGTCCTAACGAAGGAAAAAATACTGTATTTTTAGAGCAATATTTCATTTTTTTTTTTTTTTTTGGAAAAGCTTCTATTTGTTTCCGGAATCAATCTATTTTAACCAGAAATATTAATTTTGAGGGATATTGGAATTGTATTCCATGATAAAACTTAGGGGGAAATGATAAATTTATACAAAAGAAAAAAAAATTACTTAGGAAAATATCGAAAATGTCCCTGGTTTCTTTAACCTGCTTTCCGAAAATCCTGGATCCGCTACTGTTTTGACGGAGGTTCTCCAAAGGTTTTGTGTTACACCAGGCTAATGTCGGAATTGTACCATCAAACTGGACCCTGGCTGCCTTCTCTCATTCTGTCCAGTTCTTTCTCAGCCTGAACCAAATTTCCTAAAGGCTATAAATAAAATTTCAAATTGTTTTGCTATTTATTTGGCTAAAAACACTATGGCAACTCATACGGTCAATTTACGGCATTTTCTATAAATTCGAATTAAAATTTCATAGTATGGTTTAATTATTTAACTTTGAACTTTGTCGAACATAAAATAATTGAAATATCCGGGGGGTTATATATATTTTTTCAACTTTTCACTAAAAAATCCTGTGGGTAAGTCATACATCTCGCTGCCTTGTAATCGGGAAGGCCCGGATTCGATTATTATCAATCGAGACACAATCCCAGTAGCATACAAACGTGTTTTCAACGCTGATTTTAGGTTCATTTTATCGGTTAAAAAATACGTTTATTTTAAAATCATATTTCAACAAAGATGTCATTGCGTTGATAAGACTTTAATACAACGTGTATTCAATATGTTATTTTCAACTATCGTATAATATATTTTATTTAATACATTTCTTACTAATGTTATGTCAAAAAATATAATTAAAAACTAATTCAATGACAAAAACTAATTTCATGTGCACTTTGAAAACAGATTGAATTTTAAACCATATTTCAACGAAGTTAGAATTTCGTTGATACTACGTTAATGGGACGTACTTTCAACTATCATTGATACTATGTCCTAGATTTCGTTTCACACTTGTATTTCGAATTTAATTGCTTAAACATTATAACTAAAAGCAAATACAATGAAAATAACTATAGTTTTCATGTTTTCATTTGCATGTTGAAAGTAGGTTGAATTTTAAACTATATTCCACCGAACATTTAATTTCAACGATACAGTAAAAGAGTACTCATCTCTCCAGGTGGATTCTTGGATAACTGGTCAACGCGTCGAGCTACCAACGAGAAGTGCAGAACGTTCCTGTGTTCAAACTCCACAGCAGCCCTTCGGATTATTTACTGTTGGAAAATTAACAACGTATATCGTGATTAAAAGCAACGGATAAAATGAAACTAAATGTGTGTATACCAACAGACAGCATTCATGCTCTGTTTAGGCCAAATAAATCCGTTTCTTCTCAACCATTATTCAACGTTTAATAAACCGTTGAACAGGCGGACATTTCGGTACATTTATAACGTTAACATAACGTTTCTGTACTAACGTTCAATTCACGTATTTTCAACGTTTGCGTGCTACTGGGGAAATGCTTCGGAGTTCACATTAAACGATGGGTCCAGTCTTTCGGGCGCCATCTTCATTTGATAGAAGGCAATGGCACACCCCTATCGATTCACATTGTCCAGGGAATTTCGGGTCAGAACATCATCATCATCATCATTATTAGCTAAAACTTCAAGTGAGAGAATAACGTGAGTAAATACGGTTCAACTGTGTTTGCAGATTGAAGGGGGCGCTCTGTCAAACTGTCTTTGTATAAAGGTACCATGATGTTGATGAGATGGGTGTTTTGCCTGGACGCAGGTATATGACTCAAAGATCGCAGATAAGGTGAACTAGAATTGCCTTGCGTCGCATAAAGATGGAACTACTTCTATCCACACAGGGTATCGAACCTGTGAACCCTTGGTTATAATGCACTTATCCACCAGGGAGCCGTTAAGTTATTGGTCGCTCTAATATTGTAACGTTCCAAGTGCCGCGCCACGTGCTCAGCACGTGTCGCTCAT